>JAASFJ010001093.1:0-12035 GCA_023333755.1 Globisporangium uncinulatum
ATCGTTTCTAACATGTGTTGTGCTTCTGCGAGCAGAAATGATAGTGAAGTCAACGAAATAATTTTTTCCAAGACTTTTGACGCGCACTTTATCTTACAGGATAAAGATTTCGTATCCTGTAAGTTACAGGATAAGTTTTTCGATCAAAAAGGCCCATAATTAATCAAGTCAACCAATACAAATTTCAAGTAATTGACTTCCGCATAAATTTTCAGAGGCTTTTTCTTTGTGCTGCGGACCTCAGCCAGATAAATCCAAGAGTTGCACAGCGTTCTTCTCTCCCAAAGCACTTCTTGAATTTCATGTAACTCGGTCTTTTGCGCTCGCTTTTCTCCGGCCGCTCCCAGCCCTTCATTTTGCGCGCGCAAACAGAGGGTGAGACGCCGCCAAAGCGTCCGATGGTTGCAGGGGTGCCGTTCCCAACTGTGTGGAAGAACTTACGTGCAGCATGGTGGGTGGCGCTCAAAACCCGAGGGCGGGCTCTCAAACGTTGCGCTCTACTACACCCCGGCTGGGTGGGCGGGCAAGGCTGCTGCGACTCGACGCACGGATGTGCTCCACGGGGCCGACGAGCTGCTGAGGTACGGGCCGCACAACATTATGTTCGGAGGGGGGAAGCGACAGCAGACGACGCGAACCACGCCGGCCACGCCAACCACGCCTAACACACGCGCCAGCACACCCGTGCCGACTGCGATGGTGCCGGCTCCCGCATCTCCTTGGGCAGCAGCGCCGCAATTATCGCGCGCGATTGCTCTGCCGGCGTCAACGGCTTTGACGCCGCTCGCTTCGTCGCCACGTATCACGCCCCACTCGCCGCACGTCACACCACCACAGATGCCACGCGTCATGCCGCCCCAGTCACCAAACGTCACGCCGCCCCAGTCGCCGAGCCAATCGCCTCAAGCCACGCCAGCCCGGTCGCCGCGCGCCACCTTGCCGTCCCACTCGCCGTCTCCACCGCCCATCGCTCCTGCTTGAGACGTCGACCTCGCCGAAGGCGACGACTTGATGTCCTCTGGCGACGAGGGGGACTTTGCTATAGATTGCGATGACAGCACCGGCGGTGTGGGTCTTGACGACGAGAGCGAGAGTGAGGACGACGTTGAGCTGCAAGAACCAGAGACACCCATCCCGCGCGTCATGAACCAAGCGGAGCTGAAAGCTCACAGCGGAAGCGGATGGGAGGTGATACCGGATGACAGAGGTGAGTGGATGCTCTGTCTGGTGCAGGATAAGGATTTGCTCCTAACGCTCGTATCCTGTACGGAACAGGTCCATCATTGCGTATGAAGGCGGAGGCATTGGAGACACGTCTCGCTCAACCAACCAACGTTGCAGAGTCCATTGGCTTGAGCAAAGAGGGGCTCTATTTCCTGATGCTACCGAAGCTTCGGTGGGTCAAGATCGCGGAGGAAACAAACGCGTACTTTCGATGGGTGCACAGCATGAGCCCTGGCGAGCGGCTCCGGCACGACTAGCGCGTTCGCTCACGCAATCGGCTCTACCGACCGAAGATGCAAGCCCAGATCGAGAGAGAGAGAGAGAGAAGAAGGCGTTCAAGGAGATCCTACCGCACGAGATCGTGAACTTCATCGGGCTGCTCATTACGTGGTCATTATGCCCGCACTCCAGGAGAATCGCAAAGCACTGGGAAGTTGATAGACATGGGGCTATGCCGAACGGCACGTTCGGCAAGTACATGCCTAGTCGCCGCTTCGAAGAAATCGTCCGTAATCACTTCAGCAGCAACGATCATCCAGATGCCACCCGCTACAAGTCGTGGAAGGTGAAACCAGTCGCCGACGCGATCAATGAGTCGTTCATGAGCGCGATGACAGTTGGGCCAAGACTGTCGTTCGACGAGGGCATGATTCCGATGAGATCGAAGTTCAACCCGTTGCGCCAGTACTTGCAAGGGAAGCCGCATCCCTGGGGCACGAAGTGCTACCTCACTAGTGGCGCAGACACCGGGTACTGCTACCGGTGAGTGCATTTTTTATTTGCTAAGTTGACAATCCTGTACGGGACAGTATATCAATCTAACCGGTATGCTGCTAAACTGTCCAGAGCCGAGATCTACCCGTGTAACGCGACAAGCGACCGCACCGACATGAACCAGGGCCCGAACGCAGTGCTTCGCAACATCGAGCACGTGCTTCAGGGCAAGGCCAAGCGTTTGGTGATCACGGACCGCTTCAATACCAGCGTGCTCCTCTCTTCACTGCTCCTCCAGAAGCGCCTCTACCATGTCGGTACGGTTCCTCTCGACAGGCTCGGCTACTGCAAGGAGATCGCCTACAAACAGGCCAAGCGACCGAAGAACATGGGCCGGGGAACGTACCGGATCGCGCGGTCAAAGGAGTACCCGAACATGGTGGCGGTGTCCTAGATGGACAACCGCCCTGTGCACTTCTTAGCGACTGGCTGCTCGACCGAACCGACTACACTTGCGCGGCGTGAAGACGCTAACGTCGCGCAAGTGCCTGTCCCTCAGCTCGTGAAAGACAACCAGGACGAGATGTGGGGAGCTAATCGGCACGACCATCTCCGGCTCCAACGCTTTTCTGTGCAGCAGGTGGTGAGTACGAAGAAGTACTACCACACCATCTTCTTGGGGGTGATTGACATGGCATTGGTGAACATGTTCATCGTGTACAAGCGGCTCTTTGCGGCGCAACACCACGGGAAGACGCCGCCAATCCACAGCCGGTTCATGGAGGAGCTGCAAACAACCCTGCTGAGCACCGGCGCGAGCGATTTCGAAGGGGATCTGTCAATCGACACACTTTTCAGCGTGACGCCAGCAAGTGGCGCTCAGCCGCGAACTCAAGCGACGTCAAGCCACGACCTCGTGCAAGTGGATTCGTTCCGCACAGTGACTGTCGCTGGCGCGACCGTTCGCAAGGGCTGGCAGTACAGCTGCAAGGTCTGTTCGATGCTCAGGCACAGCAAGAACCTCTCCGGGCGGGAGACCAACTACCTTTGCCAATCGTGCACCAGCAGAAGCGACAACAGTGGCACGATCTACTTGTGTCAGCACGTTCGACAGCACGACCCCGACGGACCCACCCAAACGGCCACTTGCAGCCAGATTTGGCGCGATCTCTGGCGCACCGGCACGAACCTCCCCAGCGGCATGCACTACCGCAAGCGAGCGCCAAATGGACACGATGGGGACGACAGCGACGCGGACGATGGTGAGAGTGACTCGACCGGTAAACAGGAGGAGACGAGCGACTGCGAGTAGCTTACGTGTGTGTGTGGGTGCTTTGAGTTGTGAGGGAGTCTTTTGAATGGATCGGTGTCTTCGTTTGAATGAGTGACGTAGAAGGCGGGTTGGTTGGTGTTTCCTAAATTTTGCGATCGGTTTTGAAGGAGTCCATCACCCACCCATCCTTCTTCGGGAGCCAGCTCTCCGAGTGCGTGGCGTAAGAGACAGATATTTTCAAAAATTGAAATGGCCCATGCATGTACAGGCCAGGATATCGAGAGGGGTAGGGTGGAATTCGTTCCAAGGAAAAAAAAACGCGTATTGAAATTTATATAAAATGCTTATCCTGTAAGATACAGACTGAATAACCGCCAAAAATTTTGGTGCTAGAGAGGTTAAAACCGATGCCAAGATGATCCTCACGTCCTTGCTGTCCACTGTCTTGGGCAGACTAGACTGATGGCGAGCCACCTTGGTAGAGCAATGTTGGCGGCGAGTGAAGCGAGCAGAAGACATGGTGTATTCCGCACCGTAACCACCGACCGCTTGAACCGCCGCCGACGGTTAGACCTTGCGCTCTACGGCCAGAGCCCCTCAGCTCACTTCGCCTTTAGCCACCAAGTCGACACAGCTAGCACAAGCTCACGAGGAAGCACAAGCTCGTGAATCCAATACCAAACGCCATCAACCATGTCGTCGCCACCTTCTGCGCACTCACCTGGACGAACTGCTGACAACGCTCGCATCATCGCATCAAACACGTCTGCCCGGAAACATGCCGACTCACCCACCGCCACACGAACGCCACCAACCACTTCTGTGCCGTCACCGGTGCTGGCTCCGTCGCCGACCGCAACTCGTGCAAGCACTCGCCTCTCGGGAAAGGGGAAGAGAAAGGCCACCGCGAGCCCGACGGTCGATCTCACGAGCCCCGCTGGTGCGGCGACCATGCCGGTCCTTTCTATCCCCAAGACGAAGCGAAACACGGTTGTGATAGTGAGCACGAAGCCACCCCGTCGAGAGACGCACCCGCTTCCGACCGATGGAACTGCTGGCTCGGACGGCGTCGCCCACGCCGGCATTTCGAGTATTTTGATCTATTCGCCCGCACCACAGACTGCGAGCGTCGACACCACCGGTTCAACCAGCTCGCCAAATCCAAGTGGAGTAATGGCGTACCTTGCGCGTTTCCATCCCGACGACCGCGAGTGAACACGACCACCATGACCACGAGATGACCTCGCTACTCGATGAAATTGCGAGATTGAAGCGCGGCACAGCTCTCACGCCCAGCAGCGCTGTCGGTCAATCCGACCAGAGCGCATCCAAATGGCAACAGTGAATATCCACCAGCCGCTGTTCACGACATTACCACTGCGTCCTTTTCTGCGTCGCATCTCGACAAAGACGTTGGGTGCTTCTCGCCTCCGCACGTGGACCAGCTCACGGCTTACCGACTGTACTCGTTATTGTCAACCTTGGACGGTAAGTCTCTAACACCAACGTCGTTTCTACTCTATCTTCGTGAGCTCCCATCAGCGCGTTTCGCGGTGCCTCCTGGTGTGCTTGTGGCGCTGTACTCCGGCCGACTCGGGTCACGTGGCGCCAGCGTGAAGCTGTTCAAGCCGCTCTCGCTCATGGAATCCCTCAAGCGCGGATCAAGTAACGCGAACTTTGCAACCAACTTCAGCGGCACCAGCTTGCCTACCGCCGACATCGCCCCACGCTAGTACGCGGATGTGCTGGACGCAATCCACGGCCTCGAGGAATTCGCGCGAGCGACCTGGTTCCCGCACGCTCGTGAGATGCTCGAGCGAGTTCGCAATTTCGTAAACGCCAACAAATCAGCTGATCCTACCGAGAACCCGGAGCGAGTAGTATTAACTCTGATGATGGCCAACCGATTCATTGGCGACACGCTCGCAGCCTTACCTGACCAAGACGCTCTTTGATGGCGCAATTACTGGTGCGCTGTCGACGCGATTAAATTCGACATCGCGTCCTGGGCAATCCTGCTAGCGTCTGCCCGCACTCCTTCATTCCCGTCAAGCGCTGGTACACGTCAAGAAAAAGAGCGAGCCCCAATTTAACCCGATTCGTTCTCCGCCAATGCCAGACGAGGTGCGCGCGGCGATCCCAAGAAACGAGAGAGGGAAGAACCGCGCCTGTGCCACCTCAGCGGCTTACAGTGCGACTCGAGACCAGGCCGCTGCTCGCAATCCAATCGCGCGCACCACTGGCAGGGAGACATTCCGCGTGTCGTTGTCGACTGGGCGAAGCAACATTTCAAGCGCGGCCGCCGCCCATCCAACCCCCGAAGCACCTTAAGACGCCATGACGACACGGCTCGCATCCGTCGGCAGCCCAGCACGAAGATGTCAATGAAGATAATCTCAGCCATTTCAGATCGAGAGCGTGCTCAGAGCTAACTCTTCCCAATTACGTCCAGCAGGCGGAGTAGGATTACAGCTCACATGTTGTGATCGCGTCCGTTTCCAATTCGGCGACCGCCACAAATCCCCCAGCCGCCTGTAACGAGCTTCACGGGCAAGTGGCGAATTTCGGCACCGCAGGTACGCCGCCGAGAGAGCTTAACCATCGCACCCACTACAAGCTCTTGCGTCGAACTGAACGGCGTAGCGTCACCACCGGCGAACCGAATGCTCTGTTGACCAGGACGTCGGCGTCGACCGGACGGGCGAGCACCACCGGACAAAGTGCGGTGCCGGCACCACCGCCAGTCGGCACCACATTCTTGCAACAACCACGTGCGGTGCCAGCATGTCTGCTCGGCGGTCCCACAGGTCAATCAAGCGATCTTGCGGTGTCGGCTTCATAGTCTGGCCGTCCCACGGCGCTCGTGGCACGCACCTCTAGCTCGCGTACTGCCACTGATCAAGCCGACCCAAGCTCTCCCAACTCCCTAGCCATTCGAAAACGAATGCCGACCGACGGCATCGACATATCGAGGGCACGCTCACGGCTTGATGTCGTTGACGACCGCCTGTCTCCCATGCTGAACGCTGTAACATCGGCATCTTTCCCGCTGCGGCACCCAGTGTCTCCGCGGGGGGATTGCTGTTGTGGCGAACGCGAAGCATGGAGACCACGCAAGCCTACATAGTTAATCCTTGCCACCAAGTGAAGCAAGTCGGTGACGCAAGCTCCGGCATGACGCGCAGCTACAGAGCGTCACATCCCGAACGACACTCTGGAGAGACATTCTTCGGAGCCAGCTTAAAGTCGCGCTACGTTCGCAAGGGCTGACCCTTCCTGTGGCAACACCACCTATGGATGGTCAGAATTGGTGGCTGAATCTCGCGCTCTCAAGTTGACACTGTCCGAGTATGTCCGCCGCTCTCGCTTCAGTCTCCAACGACTCGTGGAGCTTGTCCGCGGCCAAACGCAAACAGACTACCGGCCGAACAAGTCCATCATGCCAGCAGCGCTAGCAGCCGCCTGCCAAGGTTACCTTCAAGGGGCCGACTCCTCCGGATTGCAGAAGACGGGATCCGGGTCATGCGCACTTCATCACTCCCACGCCAACAGGAGCCATCGCGCAACTACGGGTCTGCAAGAGGGCGACTAAATGTTCTCCGCAAGAACATTCGCAAGGAGCAAGACGCGGACAGATGCATCGTGGTTGAGCTCGTCATTCTGTCGCTTTGGCTGGAGGTTCGAGTGAGGCCGTTCAGTATCGTCGACAAGCCCGAGGCAGACCCGACGAACACCGGCCGAACAATTCACGATCTCTCATACCCGGAAGGCGCCTCGGTGAACGCCGCGACCGACGGATCCAGTATTGTACGGCCTGAGTACCGCCACTGCGACCAGTCGTAACCGAGATCCTGAGCCAAAAGGCATCGAGTCCCGACAAGACGATCCTCCCCTTGGCCGGCGACGTCAACTCCGCGTTCCGGAACATCAGCACCCATTCCAGATCTGTCTACCTCTTTGCTGGTCGGATACATGAAGTCAACGCGCTCGTGGTCGACCTATCTGCTCCGTTTGGTTGGACCGGATCGCTTGGAGAGTACTAAATCTTCGGAGGTGCGGTCTCGTACATTCACAGCAAAGCTTCGAGCACACACTCTCCAGCGGGCTTCTTCAGCTACCACTGGGTGGACGGCCATGTGAACGTTGCCGCCGATGTCAGCAGCAACTGCAGCGACGTCGAGCTTTCTCTGAGGTCGGCGATGGTTGCAGTGTTCGGTGGCGATGCCATCAACGAGAGCAAGTTCACGCAGTGAAGCTCGCGCCTCAAGGTACTCGGGCTCACTATCGACACCGTGACGCAACGGTGTCAATCCCAGAGGACAAGCTGGCGAAATCGAAGAAATCGGTCGTGCAAGGGTACCACGCCGAATGGCTTTCGAGGCGTGACTACAGATCCCTACTTGGTCGGCTCCGTCACGTCGCAACCTGCTTCCGAGGCGCCAGACCGTTCCTACAGCGCCTTCGAGAGCGTGAAGCTCGGCTGAACCGCTTCCATCGTGCTTCCACCTCTCTGACGGCATGCGGTCCGATCTGCAGCGATGGTGGATCATTATCCATCAACCTTGGCTCAACAGCGTGCAGATGAACTACTTCAACACGCAGCCCGTCGTCGACGTGGAGGTAGCAATGGACGCCTCAGACACCGGGCTATGTGCTTTGGACATGACAAACAAACGCGTTCTCCTGCACGTCTTCACTCCTACAGAACGAACTCTGGTGGAGCGCTGAAGACTGGGGAGTAGAACGGGTTCGACATCAACACTTTCGCGAGTTACTCTCCTGAGCTTTTGCCACTTTCTGCTGGCGTCATCATTGGCAGTCAACCGTCACGTCGTACGCGTGAGATTTCAGATCGACAATACACCTGCCGTGGCCAGGCAAATACGAATGGCTTCGCGGAACCCCGCGCTCAAGGCTTGATCAAGCATCTGGGGCTGTGGGAGAATCAGTTCGCACTTCGCTTCTCTTCATCGCACATCCCTGGCACCGCAAACGGACTCGCGGACTTTGGATTGCGCATTGATGGCTCCGACGATCGGCTCGCGCTGTTTATTAACATGGTTTCTAAGTGGGGTCAGGCAGAACACCAGACGGACCCACCATCATTCGATCGGATCTGGACGTCTATCTGCGAGTCCATTCCGTTGCAGACTCCACTCTGACCAAGTACTTCAACGCCCTTCATTTCTGGCACTCCTGGACAGCGGCGAATCGTGTTGACCGCTGGCTCTCCCGCCTCAGTGAGTACGACAAGGCCAAAACAATATGCGACTTCGTGGCGGATGCCTTCAGCAACGGTCTACCAGCTCACACAGCAGTACGGCACTCCGCGATCTCAAACGCTCTTGCTGGCGTGCGACACTTCTTTGCTGCTTTTGGTCTCAACTTCCCAACGCACAATTCTCAAGTTCGCTTGACCCTCCGAGGCATCGGTCGAGTGTCCAAGCCGAGATTCCACAAGGCTCCAGTGTCAGTCGAGATGATGGAATCCTGTCTTGAGTCTATCGACCTCGCCACACTCTCAGGTTAAGCGTTCTGGGGGGGGTATTGCGCCTCTCATTCTTCTCCCAGCTCAGACGATCTGAGATCGCAGCGACAACAAGAACGAAGTTCCAGTGGTTCGTGCTCAAAGCGTCCGACGTCACGGTGGTTGATATCTCCGGAAAGCAGACGCTGGATCCAGCTAGCGCGAGAGTGGTCAGGATTGTCCTCCGCGGCTCCAAGACTAACAAAGCGGGACCCGCAGCCATGCGTACTCTCTCTCTCGGTCTGGCCGAAGTCTGCTTTCTCCGGTTCTTGCCGCGCTACTCTCTCTGAGAGCGAGAGACGGGCTTCCGTCGAACATGCCCCTCGCATCGTTCTCCGACAATCGCGGCAATGTCTCGGCTGTCACGGGTTACCAGGTGACGGCAGCGTTGAAGAAGCTCCCGCAAGAATCGGACTCGACCCCCGCAGATACAGCTTGCACTCGCTTCGAGCTTTAGGCGCGACGCTGATGTACCGCGCTGGCGTCGACGCCCTCACGACCCAGTTCCACGGCAGGTGGTCATCAGACGCCTACAAGATCTACACCAGCCTCTGTGCGGAATCGGTCAAGGATATCGCCGTCGAGACCCGTTCGGCAGCGTTGGCGATTCGACACTGGCGTTGTGAGCACGAGGCCGCGGTCAAAACGAGGGCAACGCCTCTCCTCGTCCCTTCCGGACTGAGGCATCTGTGGCTGCCTTGTGTTCACAATACAGTCTGAGTTTTGCCCCAATGGTGTGGAGATGTGGGGAATCGCGAACTACGAGAACAAGAACCCAATGGAGGAGAACGGCCACGCCGAGTCCATGGATAAACGCGAGCGCCTTCGATCTCGTGGACGCGACCAAGGTCAAGTGGGACGACGTGAACGCCACTTACTTCGACAAGAAGATGTGCGCCAATGTGGGCTTGGCAAGCTCGGCAAGGTGCAACGAAGAAGAGATCTATACCATTTCACGTTCCGTCGGAGAATACTTACATCTCAAACAAAGAACGGTTCAACTCAAAGAGAGAAATCCACCACGTTTAATATATTTTGAAAAAAGTTTTTTAACTCCAGTCAAAAACTGATGGTCATGCTCACAAGCTGTCCCCACTATTCACTTGTCAACGCTGGCCCAACGCTTTGCGATATCACTTGCAAAAATAAACGATCTTCACTCCAGGATAAGCAGCGCGCTGGGATTAAGGATTTCCTCATCAGTGGTGCCGACCTTTGCATGGAGGAAGTGGTCACTACTGGACTTTGTCAGTCGTGTTGCTCGCATATGATTTTTACGCTTTTGCAAGGATATGCCAGTCAGATAATAAAGCGTTGGACAGGAACACGTCAAGTGATCAAAATTGAAAGGTTCTCTCTTCGAGATGTAAGTGTTTTCCGATGGAACGTGAAATGGTGTACATGTACATCCATGTGCTTCTACTGAGAACTAATGAATGTTCTTGTGATGAGTGGGGTCGAGTGGGCAACAAAAAAGCAGGTGAGGAGCAATGTGGAAGAGGTCGATGCCTTTGAGGTGAGTGGAGATCGTTGGTGGCATTTTGGGTTGGCTAAGTGAACGTTCTTGCTGTTGGTCAGGACTGGGGTTCACCTCGCATCATCAACTTTATCCACACGCAAGCTCGCGAGAGATACCAGGATGGATGGACCCCACGTTTCAGGAGTCCGAGAATACAAAGCAAAATGCAATGGTCAAAACGGAGTCACAATAATTAGCACGGAAATGAGCGATGTTACAATAGTAAATATTGCAATAGCGGCAATAATTGCCCACCAATTTAAAGCTCTTCAGTCTGCGTGCCAGACCATGCGACCAGAGTTGACTCAGTCCACAGCTCCCGGTTTTCCTTGAGGAACATTATCATCTCAAAGCCGGGAGGAGGCTGGTCCGGTGTGACGTCAGATCGTACTTACACCGCGAGAAAAGTCTCTCCCAGTGGTTGCTGGTGGGCGGGATCGTCTTGAGCAGCGGCAGGTAGGCAGCAAGGCCACGGTCGGAGCGGCGGGGGGCTTCTTCGCGCGCCGGAGAACCGTCGTGGCGAAGTCATCGTCGTTCTCCTTGACTTGGCCAGTGGCAGCCTCCGCCTTGAACGGCTCCAACGCCATCATCTCAGTGGCCGTCAGTGGCAAGTCGTTCGTTGCCTTGAAGATGGCGTTCTCGAACGCGGGCGTGTGCACAATTCGGGCGCCTGCACTGAGATGCTCCTTTATGAGCGGGTGCTTCCCCATGCAGGCGTCAAACAGGACACGGACTTCCGCGAGCGTGCGGCCGTCGTACTGCAGCTTCTTGCAGACGGACTCAAGCTCCTGGAGCTTGGCGTGGAGCGCCACGATGCACCAGTGGACCACGCCGCGCGGAATAAGATTTTCTACAGCGGCCACGCTCATGGTAGCTTTCCGGATCTCGATGTACCGGTCGATCATCGCAAAGGTAGAAGACCATCGTGTGACGTTCGCCTTGACCGGGCTCGACTCAGTGTGCGGGGCGAGTTGAGCAAACACGTTTGACTGGCGAAGCTGGATCATCAGATCCTGAATCTGAGAAATCATATCCTCATGCTCTCCCAAAACCTTAACAACACCGAGGTTAAATTGATGACTGGCGCAACCAATCAGAGGCACGCCAAGCTTCGTCGCGATGCTCTGATTGGTCGAGTAGTTGTCGGCCACTAGATACTTGGCTATGGAGATGTGCTTCCTATACACACCGAGAATCATCTCGAGGTATTCGATGTGGGCGCCCGTTGTCAGCCGATTCTCCATTGGTGACACAGCCAGGAGCCGCTGTCGGCGCTCATCACCTACGTGGTAGACACCAAACGTAGCGACGTAGTGGACATAGCCAGACGTCCAGCCGTCGAACATTGACCCAAAGACGACGCCCATGTCGTGGCTGATCGCTTGACAGACGCGCTCAGCCACAAGTTACATGCAACGCTTGAGCGCCTCGGGCGTGGTGGGGCGCGGCTTGACGAGCTGTCGCGTGAGCTTGCACTCGAGATCGCTGAGCGGGGCGTTGCGCTCCACCACCCAACGTATCTAGTCGTACATGTTCGTCGTCGCCTTGTCGGCGAAGCCAAAGACCTCGATGGTGGTGATCGAGTGACGCTGGAACTCGGCGTAGTCGAGTTGGTGGGAGGGGTGCTTGGAGGCGAGGTGGCCGAGCAAGTTGCTGTAGCCACTGAGAGGCGCTTGGTGGGGGACTCGGTCGCAGATGTTGCACTTGAACTCACCGGTGGAGACCTCGGTGAAGAAGAAGTTGGACAGTTGGCGGGAGCTCATGTTGGCAGGAGGGGG
>JAASFJ010001094.1:0-12027 GCA_023333755.1 Globisporangium uncinulatum
AACAAGAAGTGCAAGACGTGCAATCACGTGCACTAGTGCGACTGGTTCCAACTAACTCAAGAGAGCGACTGACGTATAAACAAGTGAATGCATACAAAACCACAGTGTGTGCCTCTAGTCTTGGTCCGCACCAGTGTCCGCTTCACTTCTGGTTACTACGGCGACCTCTTGGTCGCTTTGCTGCTTCCGCCGATAAAAGTACACGCTCACGAGCTCCGCCGTCCAGCTTGCAGGCACTCGCTCGGTCGTGAAGAGCTCCCAGACGCGGCAGAACGCAGAGCGGCACGGATCGCGCTCGCGGCAGCGCACAGAGCTGCGCAGTCAGGTGGACATTCGTTGCCGCTTGGAAGAGGATGTTGTTCAGGTACACGACCGTGCTCTCGCTCATCGGCCACCGAGTCGCCACGCACACGTCCATCGCGTCGCCACACACGATCGCGACCTTGGACTCGAGACGCGCACGCAGCTCGCAACGCCGCATTAGCTGCCGTCCGCGTACGCAAAGCTCACGTCGGATCTCGACGCCGATACACTGGCGCGCGTGCGTCTGCAGCGCCACCTGCACCACGACGTTGCCGACGCCCGAGCCGACATCAATGAACACGTCGCCCGCGCGCACGTCAGCTGCGCGGATAACAGCGTCTACACCGCGTGGCAGCAGCTCTCCCACGTTCAAATGCCGGTCGCTGGCGACGTGACGGACCTCACGCGGCGTTACAGCGCCAAAAATCGCGATTAGCGCGCCTTCGGCGGTCTCGAGCTCGAGCAGCTGCGATTCAGGGGCTTGCGGTGATGCGGTGGCCTCGCCTGACGGTAGCAGCGACGGGGGGAAACGCGTGAGGTCGGCGCCAAGTGTTTTCTTGAGCGTATTGAGGCGCTCGCGCAGCTCATGGGACGAGCGCTGCGTGCGGCGCATGGCAAAGGCGACGGCAGTCCACGCGACACGACGACGCTGACGCTGGTACACAAGCGCGAGCGCCACAAGCTGTCGGTCTTCGGCGTCCGAGAAGGTTGTGCGGCGCATCGGGTGGCGGGGGTGGCGCGCAGCGGCGCCGCGTCAGATCTCGCGCGACCATCGTGCTCGTCTTGCTGTTTGTATGCCAGGAGAGGTAAATGACTCGCGTTCATTATGCTCGTAAGCAAAAAGTGGTTGTGAAGGAGGAGGACCTGATGCCACGCCCCTGGAGGACCTGGTCAACTGATGCGCAAAAGTGGACTTCGTCGATGGTTTTTGGCGAGCAAAGTAGAAGTTTGTTTATATCACTATGGGAAAGCACTTGTCTATCCGCGATACAAAATCAAGTTTAACCGTGTAAATGATTAAACTGAGATCAGATTTCAATCTGATGGCGTCTGAGTAGAGTCAACAACTACAAATATAGCCCAGTAAATGTTAAAATTACTATTTCTCCCTCCGTTAGGTCGGTAATTACAATTGATAATGTGACGTGGTAATAGTTGGCACTCCTGAAGTGCCAGCCATGCCACTAATGCCTACCTTCCGATCCATACAATTCTTTCAGAGACATAGGCGGCTTAAAGTTGCTAGTGAAGTAATTAGACTTTCGCGGGGGATATTCATCGTGCGTCTTCACAAATGTCATATGCTTTCTTACAAGCGCCTTCGCAAACTTAGCTGGTGCGTTTCAAAAGGAGTCAATCATATTTACGGAGAATCATTGTTACAGCACGCATGTTTGAAAACGCTAAAGTGAATCCAAAACAAGTTGGTCTATTGTTCTACTTATGTGAGAAATAAACCTCCAACTATAGTTGATAAGCTAACTTCATTTGTGCTTTGTCGATTGAGTTCAGACTTGCAAGGCATACTCACTCACCTGCAACACCTTAGGTCATGTTCGATTTCCTCTTATCTAGCTCGATTTTAGCCATTCCATGTGGATTAACTTATCCACTCCTTTTTGAAAGTCGAACACGCTTTTGGCAATCCCGCTGGAAGACGAATTTCCACGTGGATCTGAAAAAGAGGATTGGAGACGAATTTCGAAAAAGAAACGAGTTGTTTTACATATTAGTACATATTACAGTCATATCCCTCAAAAGAAGCCCCACCCTTCAACTGAAACGCGCTGGTGGCAAGACGAATGTGTCCTCTTCAGCGCTTGCTCCTTCTTCCACAGCCACCACACGACACTTGCTCGCCCTAAGATCGTGAACATCGGTTGTCCTCATTGATATGGCCTGTGCATACAAACATACTGTATTGTTGTGCCCTTTTCTATTTATTCACTTGGGTCACAAAGGCAGTCGAACACAATATTTTCACACAAAATGAACGAGCTGGAAAACAAACCACTTTGTTTTGATTATCCACTTCATTTTTCATACAGGCGAATTTTTTGTAATTGTCGAGCATGGCCTCAGAAATTTTTCCAAAGATTATTCGTGAGACCATCCTAGTTTTTAATTATCTGGTCTTACCTACAACTACCTCTTTCTTTTTCTTTCTTTTTGCCATTGCTCGCATATACATTTTCAGGTTAAACATGTATTGGTGCTTAATTCATGGTACTATTTCATAGCGCACTTATATTCACATGTAAAGCTAATATGATACTTAATTTCATTGTAAATACAATGAATTGTATCCTTCTGGACTTGCAAATGCTATAATCACCATATTTATTATGGTGATTGAAGCATTTGCAAGTCCAGAAGGATAACATTATTGTCATGGGCACATCTCCATTTTACATGCTCTTTTAGCTGCAGATTTTTGCGGTGATGAGAGCAGAGTCTAACGAAATTCTAGAACCCACAGCAAAAGGCCAACTAACAAAAAATAATCGCTCCATTTTTTAGAGACGAATGATTGAAACTCAGTATCTGATTGATGACGCCACAGTCACCGGCATACATAGAAGCAATCGTCAACACTTAATAGAGCACAATGAAATTTGTCGTGGAGACGTGCCAGATGATACATGCAGATTTCCCAATACTGGCACCACAAGCGATGTATTGAGGAATTTACAAATGAGACCACAACAAACCAAGGCATCATTAACCCGTTTTAAAGGTTTTTCAACGAGCTACACCCCGTTGAAGTACGTTATCTGCTCGTTGATTTGAGCTATCAAGCGTCGCAAACTTCGACGTCAGTCCAAAGTTACGAGCGTTCAAAGATGACACTTCGGATAAGTACGATTTTTATTATTGGACACTTTAGTGCACATCATTTTTATCATCATTTTGGAGCATTTGAATTGATCAGATTCGATCTGGAAGTCTAATAGAAGATAGTTTTAGACTTGGCTGATGTTTCTTCTGTCGTTTGATGTCAAATTTTCAATTGCGATTTTCTCGCCTATTTAGATTTGTTTGTGAGTTCACTCGACCAATTTTAAACCGCTCTCCTGAAAACCTCAAAAACGGGTTTATGATACATCTGTTCTAAATGGTCTCAAATTATCTAGAATCTTGAATTTTGCCAACTTTTGGTACCCATACCGTAATCATCATGTCAATGGCGGCCCAATTTGCGTATAAAATACCAAATCCCTCTAAAATACCACCACTTATAATAAGAGGAATAGGTTTTTTTAAATGCTGACCAAAATGCAAGTGAGAACTTGACACTTAGGACTGGGTTCGTGCGCTTACCTTGAGGTGTTAACTTGCCTATGGTCACTTGGCATGCTTGCTCTCAAAACAGAGACGACTGGCACTCGCGCTGTGCGGAGAGCCTCCTTTAAAAGTACGGACGCCACAGCACAAATATGACACGTCCAGAAGGCCGTACCTCCAACGTGACGTCATCAGAGCTGACGAGGTGCACTGTCGCTGTCAATCCAACAACGCTCACCTCTAGCGTGAGGTTGCACAAGGTTTGTGGTTTCGACAGCTTTTAGCAGCTCCCAGCTCCTCGTTGCGGCGGTCCGGTCTGCTCAAGACACTTGTAGATACCTTGATACAGCTGATATCAAGGAATTTAACATTTACCATGTGCATTTTCAGCAAAAGTCATGACATGCCGCTTATGACATTTGATCGCCTTTTACAAGAGAATTACGGTAAGACTAGAATTGCATGCAATAGGAAAGCACGGATCTCCCCTTGCATCTTATTTTAGATCGGTAGGTAGTGGCGGATCATCTATTTATGTTCGCTTTAGTTTGAGCGCTACTTTTAAGTCGAAATTTGTTGTTTGCGTGCTATGGTAACAATGTGTTATCTATATACTTGATTGTGACATCCAATTGAAGATGAATTATATACATAATCAACGATGGTGAGATTTATCAAGAACTAATTGTGGTATTAAAAATTGTCAAAACGATACACCTTTCCTCCACCCTTTTCGTCTAATGCTCGCCATTTCATCGAAGTTACTCATTCGGTCTTGATCCGACGCATTTGATGTCGCAAGAAAATAAATGTTGGCAGAACTAAATAAAACATGATGCTCACACAGGATCCACGCATCGCATGCCACAGCAATGCACATCCCGTTCTTGGCGTCCCGAGGCTAGCTCTCACCCCGAGATTCTCGCTCTCCCTGTATGATAGAGAACACATGCGAGTTATGAAACGTGATCAGTGAATACTGGTGAGTCGAAGCAATGGGTATTACAACGAAAGATTTACAAGATTTTGACGACACCGAGGAGTAATGTTGTGTAGTTTTATCAATCTCAAGATTTGAGGTAAACGTATAATTAGACGATAAGCTGACATTCTTGTAAAAAATTACATGAATGTCAGCTTATCGCCTAATTACACGATTTTCATTGATTGTAGTTGTGCCCAATGAATCAAATCGAATATGTGTTCGAGTGGTCCTAATTACAACGTAAAAAATTTAATGGGTGTCAAGGTCTCTGACCTGAACATTACTCAAGCAGATTTCACATCCGTGTATACAACCATGTTCCGAAATATGTCAGCATTCGCAACTTTGCTTGTTCCAGAATAATTAAGGGGTTTAATTTGGCTTTATTTAGTAAGCAACAGGTCCAGATATCATCTGGCGGGATCAGAATGACAACAAAATCTAATGAAATGCGAATTTATGGCATCTATTTATTTGATGTGCAGCTTTTTTACAGGTAGCGACGCTGAAAAGACGCTGTTGCGTGAGTAAGACTCTATTCAATTAGTTATTCTGAGACGAGTACAAACATACCTTTTCGCTGCCAAAGCCCTTCGCGACTAAATGGCGCCTGTTTTGATAATATGTCCACTTAGATCAAAATTGAGTACTACCTCCGTTCCAAAAAGATTGGCCTGATAGACAAAGTTAATTGTAAAAATTGATCTAGAGTGACTCACGTGTATCTAAAGGCACCTTTGCTATCGCCTACTGAATGTAAATTCTTTGGTTATGTTCTGTAGCAGATTATGCCCATTTCACGCAACTTTGTGTTCAAATCAAGTTGGTTACTTGAAAATCCATGTATATGTCTTGCTCACCGGAAGCAAAAATCTTTTACAATACGGTCGCGCGCACGGATGGCGGAACTCACCGGCGGTATGGCAGCTGTGACGCTCAAGCATAACTAATACCATATACCTTTTGTGATAAACGGTGTTGACCTTTCAAAAACAGCTGTATTTATCTACAATTAAAAGCTGGTAGTGTCAACTTGACGCGCCATAACTCACAACCACATCAACAGCAGGCGCCACGGTCCCCCCCCCGCCTGTACTCTAAAACAATGACAGCAACAAGGGCAGTCAAATGCTCGTACATCGCGAGCTACTAATACACAGCCATCCTCCTCTACGAGCTTGACGCCGTTGCAAGAGATTGAGCCTGTACGATAGACATCACGTACTAGTATTTTCGTAAAGGGCGAATGTTCTCCAGGGTGCTTTCATAATGCACCAGCAATATAAGTCGTCAGCGCTATGATATGGAAACAGTTCCTAGTACCAAGTGCTTGGTCAGTGAAACACGTACGGTAGGTAACGTGGTCAACCAATTGGTGACCCAATTCAATTCATGAGCCAAAACCGCATTATTATCCAGTCAAAATCGCTCTTCTCGGAAATTAGCGTTACGATTGGTAGATCAAGACGACAACCAATTCGTGGCCCACACCTTTCTTCCTCTCATCGCAGGAACGATGTTCTCGGAGCGCGACCTGGAGGCGGCAGCGGCTCGCGTGCTGGGCGGCGAGAAGATTTCCGCTGTCGTCGCCACAAGCACCGTGTCACGCAGCACACTGAAGCGCCGACTGCAAGAGATCAAGAGCGGCAAACAACGCGAGCGGCGGCGTCCTGGACCAAAACCAATCCTACCAGCAGAGTGCGAAGCCGACTTGGTGACGTGGGTGGCGGCAATGCAGCGTGCAAAGCTCCCCGTGGAGCCATGGGAAGTGATCGAGACAGCGAACGAGCTCAAGTGCAGCATCCGCGGCTCGCGTCGGTCATCAACAGACCTAACGTACGGCTGGTACACGCGCTTTATGGAGCGGCACCCGGAGCTGTGTGTTCGCGCGTCTGAGCCTCTCGCACGTGCCCGGCATGGCGTGGATCTCGCAGCCTTTCGTGAGCTGTTCGTGTCCATGGCCAAGGACATCATCGAGCTGAAGCTGGACGCGTCGCGCGTATACAACATGGACGAAACTAGCTTTGTCAGCAAGCACCAAGGCAAGGGAGTCGTTGCAGTGCGGGGGTCGACCAGTGTGTGGACGAAGGTACCGGAGACGGCGTTCCATCTCTCCATTGTTGCGTCCGTGAGCGCTGCAGGGCACGCTATCCCTCCGCTGTTCGTCATGCCAGGAACGCGAGTTCGCCGGACCTCTCTCGACGGCTGCGTGATCGACGGAAGCGGCGTTATCACTGCAGAGAAAGGCTTCGTGAACGGCAAGATCTTCGAGCTGTGGATCGATCACTTCGTTGACAACCTACCTACCAGCGTTCCTAGACCTGTTCTCCTCGTATGCGACGGATGTTCCTCGCACTTGGGGTCTGCTGCAGCGCTCCGATGCGTGGAGCGTGGGGTCAAGATCCTGTTCCTGCCTCCAAACGCCACACACCTTCTCCAGCCACTCGATGTCGCTGTGTTTCGCGGGTTCAAGCGAGAGGTGGCGAGACAACTTCGTCGTCTCCTTCGCGGATCGTCTCAGCATTCGCTCTCGCGGAAAGAAGCGATTGCTGTCGCGAGTGCAGCGTACAAGACCAAGATTGTTGGTGATCCAGTGGCGTCCACGAATGGCTTTCGGTGCTGCGGTCTCTTTCCCCCTTCTCTCCCTGCTATGATCGCTCGCGGAAACAAGAGCTCTGCTGGAGGCGTCACGCGATCCGAACTCGGCAAAGCAAACTGGCTGCACGTGAGAGACGAGGCTCGAGCTACCATTCTCTCGCTACCACCATCGCCAATCCGCAAGCGCGGATCGAGGAAGACGGTGGATGCCGCAGACAGAGTTGTGACAAGAGCCGATCTGCTGGTGTCGCCGCCCCGAAAGAGAAAGCGAGGAGCTGATCAACACGCGCTCGAGCATGAGAACAAGCGCCAGCAACATCGAGAGAACGAGCATCTGCTCAAGTGAAGCGACGACCAAGTGGTCCAAAAATTGATAATCGAGCTTTTGATTGTGAACTTTTGAACCTCTCTGGAGACTTCATTTTTGAGAAGTTATTACTAACAAATACACCAAAAAATGCAGAATTGAATGAACTGTTTGCCAAGCCATCGTCTAGTGTTATCTGGACATCATTTGTGTACGTAACGGCCGTCTTCCTTAAAGATCGGATTTTGGCTCAAAAATTGATTAATTACGTTCCGTCCTCTACAGTGTCCGCGTGCTGCAGCACCGCAACTTATTCTGCAGAACGTGACAGAGCTGCACAATGACACAAAATATCCACTGTAAGCAACTTATTCCGCACTACAAGGGTGAGCTGCGCAATGGTGCAGATCATCCATTCCATTTCGAAGCGCTCACTTCCGCACCAGCTATACGGACCGCTTGTACAACTTTGATGCAGCCGTAGCGTGTGACAAATTGGCTCGCTCATCAGTCGCTCAAATTAATTACATTGGCCTCACCGTTTGGACGTGTATAGAGGGTGTCGTCAACGACTGTCTACGTCGCATGGCTTCGTTTATTCGCCGCATGTCAGCTGTTTTCGGATGTCTGCATGGTAGCGGCGGGGTCTACCATTAACTGTGAATGCCACCGATGCCTTGTTGTGCGACATCGCGTGGTACGACGACACTGTATTGGACAATCTCCATGAGAATACCCATGGGTAGCGTAGAACACGTGAATCCCATGCTTGGTTGTGCAGATGGTCGCATCTTTCAGAGAAAAATGCGGCCTTTGCCCAGATGCGTATATGAAGTTCAGTTGCGCGCCCCAACAAACGAAGGGCCTGATAACGTCCATGCGGTTTTTTTCTCGAATCCCAGCAGTGACATCCCGTTTCGCACTGATTCAGTGTAGACATCGTTATCCAACAAGGTCAACATCATATTAGGCTGTCAACCTTGTTGGATAACCAAAACTTCATACTACGAATGTTTCTGCTTCTTGCAGCTAACAATATAGTGCGCACTGCCCAGTGATGCAATTGTTAGCGCCGACATCACAGCCTTCATTCATCGACATTGCACCTACATATCTGTGCAAGTACTAACATGCGGTGGAAAACGACGTGTGCCCAGCTGCCACTGTAGTTGCATTCGTGTCACATTTACCAGCTATTCGCACAGGATCGTGCCGACACCTTAGCGATGTGCTTGTTAAGTTCTGGCACCGCATATACAAAATCCATGCTCCCCAGGAGGTAATATGTCAGTATTTCCAATCTTGCCCTTTCCATTGAAGTTAGTGCTGCAAAGGATGAGCCCAACAATGACTTTGTGTGGTTGAGAGGAACAACCCACGAGAGCGGCGTTTTTTTTTCCGTCACAGCGCTCAATACAGATGCTGTGTCGGATGACATCGTCGACGATTTAGATGACCGTGGGCGACGCAGCGCCCAGCAGCGTGCTGTGAAGCCCGCCATCTGCATCATTGACCAGCACTGGATGACAAATGGGGCCGCAGACGGATATGTGGTGGCCGAATGCGCAGCGGCGAGAGCGTAGCCTGGTCAGTCGACAACGCACGAAGGTACCTAGAGCAGCCAGAACATGAACGTCGCTCAAGTTCCCAAAGCATTACCGCGTTTCTCAATAAAACCGCTGGCGTCCATCCAGCATCTGTCCGGTGTCTCGCGCAGCACTTCAGCATCAAGAGTTGAGGTTGCCGTTGTCGCTCCATGACTGGACGGTCTTGTTGTTGTCTCTGGAAGGTTCAGTTCTTTTAATTACAGTGAGCCCTCTAATATGGCAGTTGATACAAATCAAGAAATTCACTCCTTGATTATTAGCACCCAGTCTCTGAGTCAACCAGGACGAATTTTGAGTAAAATGCAGAAATGTGAAAAACTAAAATCACGACGACGAGGCTTCACAACTGACAACGCACTTGTTCAGATAGTCCTTTATCTTGTGATCAAGATGGTGTAGGTACGACTCCCATTGGATAAGTACCCGCGATGTTATTCGCCAGCTAACAAAGTGTCTCAACGATTTCGGCTTGAGGTGGTTATCGTTTTCGGAATTTATAATGTGCGATTTGACGATCAAACTCAGATTCGAACGATCTGAATTGATACAATGCAACGATATTGCCTATTTTACTTTGAATTGTCTAACTATCCTGTAAATTTGGACTTTTCACTCAGATAAATCAGTCTATTGTCTGAAATATATTTTGACGATACAAATGAGGTCGATCGCGAAACGACTGACGCATGACACCGACCGGCTTCGACGGTGTAACTCAGCTCTTCTGTGACCTGTCAACATCAGATGTGTGATTGGCAATGCCACTTGCGTCTACTGCTTACAATGGCCGCACATGGGGAGGTTAAAAACATGTATTTCAAACGAGATCACTTTTTGCATTTTCGGACAAAACTGAATAGCGTCAAACTGAAGCCGTGCCAGATGTTCCAAACCGTATGGTTGTTCATGTGTTGCATTGGTGCATGAACACGCAAAGTTTGGGCTTGTTTGGGTTCATATTGATAAAGTTTGTTTTTGGCGTCTGATTGCGTTTGGCCTGTTTGACTCAGAGACTGGGTGATAATAATTAATCTCTGTATGAAGAGACCCTCTTTATTCGAGTCGTTATTATGCTCTGTTCTAGACACCGACTGTGTTTTCATTTGCATCACCGCGAAAAGATTCACTTAAACGGGCATGTCAAACTGAGGCTTCACGCACATGGACATGTTGACTGAAGCGTTTGCCAGTCCAGGCGGATACCTCTAAAGACGATAATCTTGGCGCCACAGCTATAATCATCCATTTATAAGTTTTGAAATTGTCCGTCTGTCACAATGCGGAACGGTGACGCTCATTTTTGCAATTTTGAATAGTTCTCCTGAACAGTCTGCTCAATTCGTGCAATTTGGAATAGTTGGTTCGGGACTGCAGCATAAATACACACCAACGCCCTAAAAGTTTGCGAAGAAAACACTGATTAGCCGCGACTTTGCGAGAATTTCTCCCTTTTGAAGAGTAATCTCTCTACCACAATTGTTACAACTGTGTGTGTGGGTGAAAACGACCTTCAGGGTGATCGATACACATACTTGGCGGAGGAAGTGGACGGGACGAGCAAGAGATGGAAGAGAGAGTGAGAGACAGAGAGAGGAACAGGAGTGACTGGATGAGGGTGTTTGAAAGAACTGGGTGAAGGAGGAAAGAAGGATCGAAGGAAAATTGGGAGGGGGATGTAAGAATGACGGAAGTACGGAATGATGAGATGACAAGAGGAAGAGAGGTAGAAGGAAGGGAGAGTGGAGAACGAGAGGAAAGAACAATTATAAACGGAGGACGGGAAGCCGACTCCACGGTGAAATTGGAGGACGGGTGGAGTCGGCTCCCTGGAGCGAATACCCGGGCAAGAGCCTTGTATATTATATGAATATAGCTGTGGCGCCAATATTACCCTGAAAAAGTTTTAAAAATGTTTTCAAGTCTGAAAGCATTTACCGAAAAACACCGCTTGCAACAGTCACCTCTTATAGCGGAAGCGGCTGATTCACTAATCAAATGGGCCGAATTGACACACAGTGGGATACACCGCTTAGGAAAGCTGAAGTGTTTTGGCAAATCATTAACTGGCCCTCTGCGCATCACTCCTACAATCAGAAAGCAATCGATGGCACTAAATCACAAGTCCTTCAAGCTGCAGCTCAAGCTCAACGCCGCCGCACACCTCCGCGCTAACAGCGACATCACTGTCACATAATAATATCTCTATCCTGGTCTCTAGCTGCATCTTCTACTCGGCGCAAACTGGCGAGCACGTGGCGAAATCACGAGCAGCGCTTGCAGGCGCATTACACGAGCTCCCCTTTGGAGTGCTATAAAAAGATTACTCAAGTAGCACGACTACTGCCCTCTCTTCACTGTTCGGAGCAGATTTTGTCACCTGGGTGAATGAGCTGCGCAGTGTGCCCGTCTCCAGGTCAATGCATGCTGTGAACGCGCCTGAGCTCGCAGTAACGAATGACTTCAACAGTTTTGCAGCCTCGTGGAGATGGAAGCACCGCTCTTTGTCCCGCCACAGCTGGCTGTGATATAGCGTCCCAGACCAAGGGCGCGCGTACCTGGGAAAGCACGTCACGAGCCGGGTCCGACGGTTCCGGACGTCTCGAGTCAAGTCCCATGCGACGGCCGCGCGTTGATATGAGGCTCGACTGAGGCGAGCGGCAACCGGAAGACCCGTGAGCTGGCGACTACCTGGAAGCACCAAGGAGTACCGGGGAGTCAACCAGCCGGAACCAGAAGATCTCGGCCGGAGTGACTGGAGCCTCGAGCCGTTGGACATGATCGCCTCCACCCGGGTTCGAGTTTCTAATCGTCCAAGGCCTTCCCCTGAGAAAGCCCGCCGAAGCAAGAAGAATCCAGTTGTCGTCCCATCGCAAAGCTGGCCCATCGGCCGGGCCGGGCTTAGCCCAAGAGTTACGGTACCCCACAGCCGGGATTAAGAGGAT
>JAASFJ010001095.1:0-12020 GCA_023333755.1 Globisporangium uncinulatum
CGCGATTCTGATCACATCGCCTAAACCGTCTTGAATAGACGAACAGATCTACAAAAGCGCGTCAAAATAAATGCAAAATTGAGTGATTTATGCAAGGTTTTAGCTCATTTCGTTTTTTTTGGCGCGCAGCGTATAAGTGAAACCAAGTACAACTGCGTGTAGTTCGAACTACAAGGCGACGTGGTCTCCTGCGCTTCGACTCTGGTCACCGACAGCGCCGCTTATCCGTCTCCCTCCCCACTCCCTACACCCGCCTGCCAATGAAGCTCGGCAGCAAAGACGTCGCGTACTCGTCGCTCGACCTCGACGACCCGACTTCGCCTTCGTTCGCCATGCGCCGCAACACCGCCGCGAACGCGAGCACTGGGAGTCTCCAGTCCACCGTCTCTAGCAGCAGCACCTCTATTGCAGTCGACACGCTCGATGGACCGCACGCGTACTTTGCCGGCGGCAGTGGCGGTGGCAGTCCACGCCGCCGCTTCAACGACAGCGAGCGCGAACACTCGGCGCTGCACAGTACGCTCGCAGCGCTCGAAGGGCCAATCCGACAGCTCACAGTCGAAGTGAAAGGCGCGCTGCTCGCGACTGGGTGCGTCTCCGTGCGCGCACTGGCGTCAATTTGTTGTGTGTGCGTGTGTGCGCTAACAGAACGCTTGCTTGTCTGCTTGCTGGTGCGGGCGATGGGCACAGACTCGCAGCGTCGTGCTACCTGCTCGCGTGGTTCCAAGCCGTGCTTGTGCCCTTCTTCCTCGCCATCTTCCTCATGTACGTCTTGCGACCCACTCTCCTGACCAGCCCCACCATTGGCTCATTTGTGTCGTCATCTCCTTCGTTCATTCGCATTAGGTACCTCGTGGACCCGCTCGTCGAGATGATTGACGTGTCGCCGCGGTACTTTCTCTGCATCTGCACGTCGCGCGGACGGCACCGGCGGCGCAAGTCCCGTGGCTGCTCGCGAGCGTTCGCGTCGCTGTGCGCAGTGAGCGTCGTGTGCATCTTCTTTGGGCTCTTGGGGTACATTACAGTCCTGTCGGTCCACGCACTCGACGCCGCGGCGTACCAAACAGGGTACAACCACTTGATTGAAGGCGTGGAAGAAGTGCTCGAGCAGATTGGGCTCCCCACAAACATCACGACGACGCTCCACGACAACATTGACAAGCTCGTGCGCATCGTGTTCACCGAGACAATGGACCTCTTCTCGGTCCTCTTCGTCACGATCATCTACTTGACGTACTTCCTCTGTACACGCACACGCGCAAGCGACGCCGGGGGTGTCTGGTCCAAGATTGACCACGACATCCAGCGCTTTGTGACGCTCAAGTGCTTTCTCTCGCTCTTTGTCGCGCTGCTCGTGACGATCGTGTACGTGTCGCTCAACGTCGGGCTCGCGATCGTCTGGGGCATCCTCACGTTCTTGCTCAACTGGATCCCGAACGTCGGTGCGATGATCGCGTCCGTCGCGCCGATCTGCATCATTGCGATCACGCCGACGCACTTGATGAACCCGATGGAGAAGTTCCTTGCGATCGCGCTGCCCATGTGCTTCCACATGTTCATTGGGAACTTCATTGAGCCCAAGGTCTTTGGCCGGAAGCTCGAGATGGACCCTGTGATCGTGATCCTGTCGCTCTCTGCGTGGGGGCTCCTCTGGGGCCCAGTCGGCATGATGCTCTCAGTGCCGCTCACTGCAGCGGCGAAGATCATGCTGAGCCATCTCGGGCTCTGGCCCGAGTTCGTCGCAGTCATGGAGGGGATGTACTTTGTCAAGTATGGGAACCGCCGGAGCGGTGGGGGGGGCAGTGGCAGTGAGATCGCGAGCAGCAGTCTCAGCGGCGGCAGCGCGTCGTACAAGAAAGAAGACGGTGAGAAGGACGAGTTCGAGACCATGGAAGTGCGCACGGACAGCGACAAGGAGCCGCAGCGCGGCACGAGCTCGTCCATGATGATCCGGCCGTAAGGTTGCGGGCAATGCATGCAGCGTCGAAGGAGCGTCACCTTGTACTGTCTGCGTCGTTCACATCCTTCTACTTGATACGCTTCGTCCCTCCTCTCACACTCGCTACTGCAGCTACAGCGAGTTGAACGCCGTGACAGCCATAACGACACTGGCGACAGCGACACGACCGACCACACTCGAGTGTTGTTGATGCAACGACAACGCATTGGAGCTCGGCACACGCAAGCACTGGCACTTGGCAGCGTCACCGTTGAACGTGTGCAAGCAAGCAGGTTCGTCGACAATCTCGACTGCCAAGGCCTCGTAGTTGACAGGCTTGGCCGCACGGTTGTCGTTCAGGAACTTGAGCGCGCCCGTGCATGTGTGCGCTGTCGCGTTGCACGGTGCGTTCGCAAAGTCCAGTGGCGTGTGGCTCTCAGCGCACGGTGCGTCAGCGCACGTCCACGCGTGGGTCGCAGGGTCCTGGCACACAAACTGAGCGTCCGTGCAGTCGGGCCAGACCACGGATGGGACGACGGCCGAAGTGGGCGAGCACACAGTGCTGCGGTCGTCTGCGAGCGTGAGTCCACAGTCGTTCAAGAGCGCTGGTGCGAGGCCACTTGCGACGCTCGCACACACTTTCAGCGTTGATGTAGTTGCACGAAAGAACGCCGTGTCAAGCGGCGCAGAAACGTAGTGCGGCTCGTTCGGGTCGCACCCAAAGCACGCAGCGATAGCGAGATAGTACTTGGCGCGGTTCTGGAACTTGGTGCAGCTGTCGCCTGCGGCCACGAGTGCCTGGAAAGCGCCGCTGATCTCTGCGTCGTGCACTGGCAGGCAGCAGCTTTGATGCCGGTACCAGTTGCAGAAGACGAGTGGCTGCATGTTCTGTAGGTACAGTGAATGTATACAAGCTGCGTCACTCACTTCAAGCAGACTTGAAAGTGCCGCATTCGTACTTTAGAGGGTGGCGCATGTCGGAGCGTGCACAGCAGTGGTGCTGCAGTGCTGTCTGCCGCACCACCTGAAGACGAGGCGCTGGAAGACGCGGACGCTGAGAACGCCAGCGGAACAGCACTCGTAAGCAGAAGAAATGTCGATGTTGTTGAGACGAGCAGGAGTCGCGCCATCATCCTTGGGATGTCGTTTCACGTCTCCTCTTGCTCCTGCATCATGGGAAAGACAACGACTTGCTTTCAGTATGGGGCGGGAGTGTGTGTTTACTGAGAAAAAAATACTGTGCTTGTTTCGAAAGCGTGATCGACCGCACTTGCATTCCCGACAACCAGGAACCACCAGCAGCACGCGCTCCACTCGTTGAGTGTAGTAGCGACTGTGTGACCCGCGCTCTCTCTAGTACAACAGCACACAATGGCGGACCTGCAGTCGGACGACTACTACACGAACCTCGGCGTGGCGCGCGAGGCGAGCGAGCAAGAGATTAAGACCGCGTACGTCAGTAGGAAGGAAGGAAGGACGCCTGTGGACTGGTCTAAACCGACCGTCTTTGGCTGCTGATGTGTCCTCATATGAACGGTGTTTGGCTGCAGCTACCGCAAGCTGGCGATCAAGTACCATCCAGACAAGAACCCGAACGACAAGCTAACGGCGGAGGAGAACTTTAAGATTGTCGGCGAAGCGTACAATGTGCTCTCGAACAAGGACACGCGCGAGATCTGTGCGTACCGCATCCGTCGTCTTGGATGGAGAGAGAGAGAGCGCTTAAATGCGCATGCCAGGCTGCTGGGAATGCAGAGGCGCTCACAATGCGCTGTCGTGGTGTGTGTGTCTGTGCCTTAACGACAGACAACTTGTATGGCAAAGAAGGGCTCGAAGACGGCGCGGAGCCCATGACGAAAGAGCGAGCGATGCGCATTTTCCAGGACTTTTTCCGCTTTGGCGAAGCGATGGACCCCGACGCCCCCGAGCGCTCGAAAGGCATCAAGCGTGCAGCCGGCGGCGTCGTGTACGCGCCTGTGAAAGGGCTCGTGTACGGCGGCAAGTCGGTGCTCAGTGGCGTGATCATGGGCTCAGCAGCTGTGGTCGCAGGCGCGGGCGCGATGGTCGCGAACGTCGCTTTTGGTGTGAAAGAGATGGGCGAGGCCGGTGTGCACGCTGCGCGCAGTCGTAAGAGCAGCAAGACTGGGAGTGACAGCGGCAGCGAGGCCCCGAACGTCGAAGGTGCGGGTCTCTCTTAGCCGTCTGGATAGAGAGAGAAAGTGTAGACTGTGGTGGAGGTGCTCAGTCTCTATCTGTTTGCCTTCTGCAGACCTCGCAAACGAGAAGCCACCGCCGAGTTTCATGAACGGACTGAAGAAAGCGACAGTCGGCGCGGTAGCAGCTCCATTCGCGGTACGTTCGGTCCGTAGTGAGTCGGTGAGTCGGTGTTGCTGAGCTCTGACAATCTCTGCCTTCGCTCTGTCGTGGATGGTGTCGACGCACTCTAGGGCATCGTGACAGGCGGCGGTGTGCTGCTTGCGAGCGGCGTCGCGGCAGGCGGCTACGTTGTTGGGGGCTTTGCTGGCGCTGCGAGCAACGTCGCGAGCGGTGTGCGGGAAGTTAAGGCGGCAAACAAGATGGAGAAGCAGCAGCGCCAGTCAGCGACCTCTGTTGACAGCAGCAGTAGTCCGCCCACGAAGGCCCCTGCTGACGTCGACGACGTCTCGACAAGCACTTCAGCGACATCATCGCCACCTCCGACGTCAGTGAAGCCACCGCGAAGTCCCGCACCGACTCCAGTGGCCGCGTAGCAACACTAGCACCCGACTGATTCGGCCGGCTGGAAGCATCTAATACTGTCGACTCGTGATCGTATCGTCCTCGCCGCGATTGTTCACAGCCAGCCGCATCGAGTGAGTGAGTAAGTCGATAGCTACGGCTCGACCTGGAACCCTGCGCCGCCCACTGCGCTCACGTAGCACTGGAAGCCGCTGGCCTCGAGCTCCGCCGTCAGCTCGTCCAGCGACGCGTCCGAGAAGCTGCGTGGGAGCAGCGAGAGCGTGCAACCGCCGCCGCCCGCGCCCGTGAGCTTCGTCGCCACGCCGAACCGACTGCCGAGTGCTGCAACGCGTTCAATCGCCGCGTGGCCGACGCCGAGTGCGTTCAGCAGCGTGTGGTTGCGTTCGATCGCGTGCGCAAGCGCGGCTTCTGTGAGCGTATTCGCTTGCGCGTGGGCGACAAACGCAGTCGCGAGCGCGTCGATCTCGTCAAAGCGGCGCTGGACACCTGTGCGGTCCGCGTCGTACAGCGTCCGTACGTTCGCGACCTGCTGCTTGGTCGACCGTGCGACACGCGTGTTCACAAGCAGGAACCGGAACTGGTTGAGGTCGCACGTGACGCGCGTGAACGCAGTCGCAGTCGCCTCCGTGCGCTTGAACACGAGCGCACCACCGAACGTCGCGACTGTGTTGTCGACGCCCGACGGCGCGCCGTGGAGAATCACTTCCGCAGCGAACGCGTACGCGTCCACGCGTGCGAGGACTGCGCTGTCGTGGGCCTGCGCGTCGTGGTCGCATGCGAGTGCGAGCGCACCTGCGAGAGCGACACTGAACGCTGCGGACGACCCGAGGCCCGCGCCGATTGGGAACCGTGCGGTCGCAGCCACGTGGATCACTACGCCTGTGTGCTCAGCTGTAGGTGCGAGTGGCAGTGGACGCAGCAGTGCGAGGCACAGAAACAGTGCAGGACGCAGTGCAGCTGCGTCTACTAGAGAGGTTTCATGCGCTAGTAGCGTGGTGTCGAGCCACGTGAGGACCGACGCACTTGGCCGTGGCAGGTAGTGAGTGTCGTCTGCGAACGCGTGTGCGGCTTCCTGCAGTTGTGCGAGTGCGAATGAGCGCTGCAATGGCGCATTGTCCGCTTCAGAGAGTACGTCGTGAAAGACGAGCTGAATGGTGCCGGATGAGGTGGGTTCCTGACGTCGTCAACAGCATCGGGGTGGTGGCGATGTGTGTGTGTGTGAGAGAGTATGATGACTTGGACGTACGAACTGAACAAGGGACATAATGCACTGCACGTACGACGCTGACGTGCAGTCGCAGGTCGTCGAGCGCCGCTGCGACGCACGCGCTGCCGTACACGACCGCGTGCTCACCAAAGAGCAGCACCTTCGCTGGTGCCGACACCTTCACTGCACGCATCTGAACCGGAATTTCTGGAGACCTCTTCATTTTACACGTGATTTCCCTCGCTTTCTTCACCGTCCCTCCCTCTGTCCTTCAAATGACTCGTAAATACGCCTCAGCTCACCACTACTCAAGGTAAGAACGCGCCTTCAAGTCGGTTGGTCTCTTCGCTCACTCACTCACTCACTCGCGATGCCGCCCTCGCATGTCCCGCAGTCATGACATTCGACGCTGCCGCAGCGTCGCCGTCGACGGCCGCCAGCACTAGCAACAGCAGTAATAGCAACACTAGCAACACTAGCATTAGAGTCAACTCGGCAGCGGTAGCAGACCCGAACGGCGCCGCCCTCTTCGACTACTCAAGCTACACGGGTGGCGCACCGAGTCTGCTGAGCGCTGCAGAAAGCAGTGGGCGTGACGCAACAGGCGTTGGCGCAGTCTCGGCCACCGCGAGTCTCTTTACCCAGGCGCTGGATGTCGGGAGCCAAGAGCTCCTCCCAGGACCAGGAGTGGCCGGCACCAGCGCCACTGGGGCAGCTGTTGTAGCTGTCGCCAGCGTGGCCAAGGCGCTCGACGTGGACGAGCGCCGCATTGGCCGGCCGAACCACCCTGCGTGGGAGCACTTTGTACGCGGCGAGAAGCGGAACCGGTTCCACCATAACGCGTACTGTCGGTACTGTGCCGCCCACGGCGCGGCTCCGGAGCCGATCCGTGGCGTGTCCGAGAACATGATCCGGCACTTGCAAAAGTGTCTGTACTGTCCGGAAGACATGGTCGCGCAGCTCAAGACGCTGTGTGCGCAGAAAGACGCCGAGCGCTTCAGCAAGCGCCACCAAGCGCACCCATCGGACGTCGACCTGCTGCTCCACGACACGTCGCCTGGGCCAAGCAGCAGCAAGCGAGTGAAGCGTAGCACCGCAGTACGCACTGCCCACACAATCTCACTCCCAGCAGACGTGGCGAATAACAGCAGTAGAGCACGAGACAGCAGCGACCCCAGTCCCCACCACCGCACGAGCCACACACTGGACGACGACAACGACGACAACGACGACACGTTCCTGCCGCTCCATCTTCCATTGCTCGCAGCGAGCGACGCACCGCGTCAGCACGTTAGTGGAGCAGTGAGAGGCCCTATGAGTGCGCACGGAAGAGTGCGGCTTCAGCCTGGAGCGGCTGCGAAGCGACTAGCCGACGTGGCAATGGACGCTTCTCCCCACAGAGGTGACGACCCTGATCCCGACAACCATCACCACCACTTGCTGTCAGCCAAACCAATGGACTCTGCGCTCCTGAACCGGCTCGTGCAGAGCGCGACACTGTCGGCTGGGCTGCCGTATGACTGGGTGTGGATGGACGAGTCAGCGCGGCTCTTTGGAGACGTGCACGCGCAGCTCAAGCCACTGGACGCTGCGTCGCTGCTTGCGACTGCTGCAGTGCCGCACGCGCAGCAGTTTGCAAAGCTCCGGGACGAGGGCGTCGGCGTCACTCTCGCTATCAGCACGTGGACGTCCAAGTACGCGAAGACGCGCGGTGCGCTCTTCTCGCTTGTGAATGCGCTGGGCGAAGCCTGTGCGTACGACGTGCTCGACTTGGGCTTTGAGGAGGAGGACGAACCGGCAGTCGACGTACTGGCCGACCAGATCAAGCGCGTGCTCGTCGCACTCCAGGACGCGAGCGTGCAAGTGATCAGCATTGTCGCGGACGCTACGCACATGTTCGCAGCTGCCCGCGTCGCTGTGAGCGCGCTCCTTGAGCACACACACCACGACATCCCTGTGCTGCCGTGTTTCTCGCACTTTCTCAGCCTCCTCCTCGGCGCTGTGCTCACGGTCTCGGACGTGTACGTCAACACAATGGGCGACGTGATTGCGATTGTGCAGACGTTTGCAAACCCGCATGCGCTGAAAGGGCTGCGGCGCGAGTGCGGCGACCCGGATGCAGCGCTCGTGCTGCCAGCGAACGACAGCTGGTACTCGTTCATCGAGTGCATTGACTCGGTGCGGCAGTACGAAGACATGATCAAGATCATTGCGTCGAAAGTGGTCGCCCAGTCGGCGTCCGTGTCGGCGTCCGCCCAGTCGACGCGGAAAGACAGCGCTGGGCATACAGTGGACGACGTTGCCGACACGCACTTGTCGCCGTCAGTGCTCCGGTCGATCTTGAGCTCCGAGTTCTGGGAGAACGTCGTGTCGCTGAGCGAGCTCATGTCTCCGATCAAGGAGACGCACCAGCTCATGACGAGCGGCGCTGTGGCGCAGTTCTCCGTCTCGGACGTGTTCTACCAGTTTGGCCGCATGCACCAGCAGTACGGCAGCATCGTGTCGGATTGGGAAGACAACACACTCGGACGACGCACGCTCGAGCACGTCCGGTTCCTCCAAGACACGGTGAACAAGATGTGGCGCCTGTACGACCAGCCGCTCATGTTTCTGAGCTACATCCTCAACTACACGCTCGTGTACCCGCACCTGTCGCTGAGCCACCCGTCGCTCCAGTGGCTCTCGGTCGGCAAGTACGCGAAAGAGTACTTTCGACGCTGGTTCTGCTCCACACCGCCGCTGCGTGGTCCGAGTCCGCGTGTCCCGTTGAGCGAAGACGCAGCGTCACGGTTCCTCGAAGACATCTTGGCGTACAAGGAGCGCAAGTACCCGTTCGATTCGGAGTCCGTGTGCGAGTTTGAGAACCCACGGGCGTTCTACTTGCTCGTCTCGGACTCGAACCCGTTGATGCACTTGTTTGGCTCGCGCTTGTTCAGCTTGGCGACGTCGACGCCACCGCTGTCGGGGGTCGTCGCTGGGAGCTCATTTGTCACGTCGGCGTCGGCGGCTGTGTGTCCGACAGAAGTGCTGCTCCCAATGCTCCAGATGAAGCTCTTTGCACAGACCAAGGTGCGGCCATCCAAGGACGTGCTCGCGTTTCTGCAGCACAGGAAGCCCAAGACGAGCAGTGAGAGCGACAGTGGTGTCGCTGGAGACGTATCAAGGCCACCAGCGGCTGTCGACAGGTCGTCACCCCGCCACCCTCCTCCTGTTGCGGCGGACCCGTCGATCGAGTGCGGCATGGACTCGCGCGCGTGCTCGACAGTGTGGAACAAGAAGCAGTGGACGCGGTTGGCGCGTGAGTGGCGTGCGCACTGGGAGAAAGAGACGGACATTGATGAGCTCTTGCGCACCCTCGCGCTGCTCGACCCCGCGCTCTTCCGCTTCGCACCGCCGAACGTGTCGCTTGACCAGCTCTTCAAAGACAAGCTCCCGTCTCGCTTGTCGCAAGACCGCGAAGAAGCGGTCGTGGACGTGTAAACAACCAACAACAACCGCATCCAGAGAGAAGTGGTGCGAGAGAGAGAGACGCTGTGTTTTGAAGTGGTCGGGGGCTCTGTTTCACTCGCTGCTCGCCACACGCGCGTCGTGTCGAGGGATACTGCGGAAGAGTCTGTCGAGCGACTCGAGGTTCGCGTCGTTGGTGCCGTCGCACAACGCTTCCAGCGCAGTGAGCTGGTCGTTCAGGTCTTCGTACCTGGCACCGTCGACCACCCAAGCGGAAGTGGAAGAGGAAGAAAGAGAGAGTCGTGTGAACGTGAGTGCCTCTCATTGTACCTTCCTGTCGGTGCCGACGTTCTCATCGAAACGACAACCACGAACGCATCGCTAGCTACCGTACGTTGTACTCAGCCGCGTGAGCTCTTCGTCTTTGCCTGTGACATGGCTGCGCATGCTCGTGTACCTTTGGATGGCAGCCAATCAATGTCAACACAACGCAGCATTCTGAGCTCTCCATGTGGTCGGCACGATCGCCTTCGGACAGCAAGCCAGGCGAGAGAGACGAACCGCTTGTGGTTCTTTTGGCTCTTCGTTGTCGCATCGGCCAGCATCTCGGCCAACTCTTTCTCCATGCTGTCGAGACTGTGGCTGTGGCTGCCACCAACGTCGTGGTCGTCGTCTTCTGTCGCTGGCTCGTTGGACTGAGGCGACGGAGTGCTACTACGCGGACTGTGTCATCGAAACGGCATCGAGATAGAGCGTTGGAGCTCGGATGGAGCTCCCGCTTGTCATTTGATGCAGGAGCCACTCCCTCTCTCTTACCTGCTGACGCTGTTGTTGTTTGGCGGCCGATGGCTCTCCCTCGGCGACGCCCGTTCGCTTCCGCGAGACGAAGACGAAGACGAAGACGACACTCGACGCGGTTTGGCCGGTGCTGACGGAGAGGTGGTGCTAGTGAGCGGCACCGGCGGTTGAGGGTTTCGCCTCGGCGCACGCGCTGCTTTCCGGTTCGCGTCCATCTTGTCAAGGCAAGGCGGTGCAAGCGTGTTCTGAAATAGGCTGTCGTTGTGTCACTCCCTCCCTCATTCGAACACAGCTTACACTCTCAAAGCACACTCACTACAGCAAAGCTTCCAGCTACTCGCTCGCTCATGGTGGACTGGATGCTGTCGCGGTCGAATGGCTGCCCACTCTCGGTCCAGGCGGAGCCTTCACGGGCGGATGCTTCTTGTGATCACCACCGAGCGGAATGGGGACCGTCGGCCACCCCGCCATCTCGTCCCGCAAGTCCTTCGGACAGCGCGTACAGCTGTCCAGCAAGTGGCGAACCATGTCGTAGAGAATGTCTCGCATCGCATCGATCTCGCTGGCCGGGTCCAGATCCTTCGACATTGCAGTGTCTCGCTCCAACTCGACGCCGCAGAACTCGCAGGTGACAAGCACGCGTAGTTGGCTCAAGGTCTTCCGGTGGGCTTCTTGAATGTGCTCCTGACGCACAGTTGGCTTCGAGAAGCAGCGCCAGACCGGATGCTTCGGTGTCGCGGTGTTCCGTTGTGGGTGGGGCTTCGCCGACAGCCGCAGCAAGTCCGATTCGGGCCCCGTGTCACCCAGCGCCACTTGTCGGTCGCCGCTTGGGATCTGCCGGACACCGCGAGGCTTGGGATCGTCGGCGATAGCGCTCGCGTCGTTGACCACGCTCGGCGGCGGCTCCATCGTGCTCAGGTCAAGCGAATGTTCCGAATGCGATGTTTGCCTCGAGAGCATCGACAGAAGCTCCAGTTGCAATGAGATCAACGCTCTAGATCACGAGTCTTGATCTTCCAGTTGCGCTGGAGCAGCACCTTTCGCACATGTCGGTCTTCAACTCTACAGTAAGTCTTCGGGTGTCGCCTTTTATGCTCACGCCGCTTTGGACCAGTCATGTCCTCACCGCCACGCACGCAGGTGCGATTGCTTTGCACAGTAGTCACGGATACGACTCAACACCAACCACGTGTGTATGTAGGTAAGCTTGCCGCTGTTTGGCGCGCACAGTATCAAGTCGTAGAGCTGAGAGCCACCTGGAAGAGCAGCACACGGAGCGCCGTCAACTCGAACGAGCACCCGAGCATCATGCGTGGTCGCTAGTCAAGCAGCTTCAGGAGGAAGGAGGCGTGTCGTGATACGACTACAGGTGCTCTCGGTGGTTTCACCAACAGTTCTTCAGTCGAAGAAGCCTCGGCCATGTCGAGGCGACGTCACTGTTCCAAGCGCGGATTTTCTGAGCTCCCGAGTTCAAGTTCGCTCATGGTAGTCGAGGAAGGGGACTGCGTTTGTACTGAACGCTGATCGGCGCACGTGATCGTGCTGTCGGGTGAAGAGCGGGTGACAAGAAGCATTGCCAGCCTTTTCACGACGGTGAACACGTCTGGTTGATTGTTTTCGTGAGCTTGCGACTACTGTACAATATTACATCCGAGAGCGAGTGCTGTGTGCAAGAGAGGACGGTATGTGAGTCTTTGGTACTGAAGCGTGACGAGCGAACTTGAGCGAGTCAAGCGTCAACCTCACAGTTACAGGCATCTCTCAAAATACCGCCCATCCATTATTATTATACCCTCTCAAAAACGATTTCTCCCCTTGGATGGCTCTGGAGCTGCTTTTCTCATTCGAAAGAAAGCACCAATGCCAAGCAACGCCACTCGCACCCGCCTC
>JAASFJ010001096.1:0-12015 GCA_023333755.1 Globisporangium uncinulatum
ATCCCGGGTACAATTTTCTGCATCAAAACCCATGTGCAAACAGCGCAAACGGCAACAGCGAGAGTCAAGCACGTCGAGAAGGATATCACACCGAAAAATACCGCAGTAGGCTGGACGCTGGGCCAGATGCACGAGCATGTGTTAAGGCGAGCGACAAGTATCTTATAGCTGCTAAGAGAGTGCACATCAGGGCTCAAGGTGTTCGGTTGCAAGAATAACGTGAGAGCGACTATGTGTTGGCTGCGACAGCTACAGGTCGGATCGTCAACACGCTCGCGCTGGTGTGGTGTGGGAATAAATGAATTATGAAGGCTTTGAACGACTTCACGTTGGAGATTTGCTTGCTCAGTACTCGGTGTCGATCTGCCCGGCCTCGCGCCTGCCTTTGTATAGCCAACGAGACCGATGTGGAGAGGACGAACTCATTCAGCAACCTATCCGTGTGACGAACGCGGACGTCTCGTCGATGAGATCAGAGCTAGTCGATGATACCGAGCGACTTTCCGCTGGTGATCGAGATGAAATGAATTTGGCTGGACAACGTCGAGTGCTCCTGTGAATCGGTGGAGCTGATCCTCGAAGATACCCCGATCCTCGACCACGCTTTCATCGTGCGGTGCTGAAAGACTGCCAGCGGTACCGCATGGCTATCGGCTTAGGAATGGCTAGTAGGAGGCTGTGATGGTGACACCTCGTCTACAGCGTTGAAGCGCAGCAGTTCCTCGGAAACAGTGATATCCCCGCTAGCACAGCTCCACTGTTGAGCAAGAAGTGACCTCTCGGAAGGTATTTGTGCGGAATCAGGCGAGGCGACGTGGTGTGCTTAACGCGAGGCGCGAACAGCGTCAGACCTGTGTATCGCATTTGCACTTGAAGCTGGGGTCCTTCAAGAACCAGTGGTCACTGCGAGTCGGACGCATGGTCAAGCTCGGTAAGTGAGAAGCAGCTCGTTGCTAGCGGGTAACAACATTTAGTTTGAGTAAGGCCCTGGAGCGTGCAGACACTTCAGGCGAACCGATCCTGAGCCACTCACTTCGCCTTTCGAAATGATGCCTCAATGTATTTCCTGCAGACGTCGTATCTGGAGAACGTAAGCGATGCGGGGCTCGGGTATCCATGTCCTTGCTGACAGCGCTGCTGCTGTGTGCTTCGTTTTCATCGACCTGAATCGAAATTGACGAGCTGTGCTACTACAATCACATATGTAGAAGAATGTTAGTCAGTACCACCGTTCCTAATCATGTATACGAAGACTCACCGTTTGTGTCTCACTACACACTAGACGCCGAGTCTGGAGCTGATGCCGCTGTTGGAAGCGAAGAGGTCGACCAAGCCAAACTCCAGTCTGGTGCCGAGCTCCCATGGTACCCATAGTTGAAGAGAAGCTCTTCACCGCGTTCGATGTCTTCGTCAGCCCACACCGTGATTCGGTGCTCGCACCCAACGCGAATGACTTTCGCGGTGCAGTTCTGCGCCGCAATGTGGTGATTGATGAACTTGCTCTTGTTGCCCTTGCGCAGCGCGTCCACCACGGCGTCCTCGTTGAGGTCGAACAAGAAGCTGACGAACTTCTTGTCGTAAACCATCCCTCTTCGCTCCGCCTCGTCTTGGGAGACAACCGCGCCAGTGTACTCGTACACAAACTCACCGCGTGTAATGTCCTCCATCGCAAAAACTCCCCAGCCGTGGATATCCGAAAAACCCAACCCCACCCTTTTGTGGCGACCAAGGGTGGTGGTGAGTAAACAGCAATGGGTGCCGCCGATGTCGTTAGCGTTGCTCGCACCCAGCGTGCCTCGCATGTTACAGCACAGCTGACCCGCGTCGACACTCGCCATACGCGCACTCACGGCCACCACCGCTTCGGCTGCACCGCACGTCAAGCAAACGTCGGGGTCGCATTCGCGGTGACCCGCAAAACAGGGACACGCTTCAGTGCCGCACTTCCCCTTCGAGCACCGACAGCCCTGGTGTCTTTAACACAACAAACCACATACACACACACGCACATACGCACACGTCATAGCAGAGACAGGCAGACACAGGCAGAGCACGGCATGTGTCAATTGCCAGTCACAAAGTCGACTGGCATCGCACGCACCACAAGCCATCCAGCCATCCAGCCATCCAGCCATCCAGCCATCCAGCCAACCAGCCAACCAGCCAACCAACCGACCAACAAGAGCGGCACCACGAACCGATTTGGACAGTCGCGCGAGCACGAGCATGCCTTGTCGCACATGTGATCTCTCGTCATGCACGAGCAGCCAAGCGAGTCGCACAACCCGTCATGCCCGCACGGTTTGTACTGGCGCTCCTTTCGCATTTCTTGCAAACGGTGGTTACGCGCACGCTGCAACAGCTCGTGGTGACTACTGCTCTGCAAACTCGAGCCGCGCTTCTGCTTCCAGTGCTTCTGCCTCGGGCGGTATCGAGCGCCGCTCACTCCCGCTCGATCTTCCTCAACACGTTTCGCGAGCCACGCGCCGATCGCCGCACACGGCGCAGTCCCCAGCATGCTGGCTATCGTGCACGCGCTGTCACCGACCGCGCCTCGCATCTTCTCGACGAGCGTGATCTCAGCTGCATCAAGCAGCGTCACGATGTCGCTTGCTGCCGCAGGTGACGTGACCGCCTTCCAGCACTTAGCATTGCACCCCACTGTCGGATCGAGAAACGCCGCGATCGTTTGCGTCGCCATGTCAGCGTGGCTCGCATCCAAGTACTCGGTCGGATCGCGAGGCGTAACACATGTGGAGGCCCCATGGCACCCGTCGCGCACACCGGACGCGCCAAGTCGCATTGCGACATTCGCGTGCTCGTCCCTCGGCTCGGGCAACCTTCTTCGCGACAGTTTCGCTGCAAACTTCGTCGACTGTCCTGCCGCAAAAGCCACCGCTGGGAAGAACGGATCCACGCGACGCGCCGGCTGTGGCTGCTCGCTGCCGTGCTCATGGCAGTCGTACGTGTAGCAGATGCGACAGAAGAGATCTCGATACACTCCGCACGCCTCGTCGTAGCTTCCGACTGAGGCGCGTATACCCAGCACTGCGCTCTTGCGGACGCGGTCGGGTCGAGGTGACTGAAGCTGTCGCCGCGCGTGATGCGACTCGAAGAATAACGGTGGTGGAGACAGCCGCTCCGAGAGCGTCACCGAATGGGTTTGCCACAGTGGCGCGCCGCGGAACAGCCCGAGCAGCCGCTTGACGCTTTTCAGATCGCCGTCGCCTCGCGTGGCAGTGCTACTCACACCAATTCCTCCCCCACTATCAACGCTGTCGCTGTCGTAGCCATCGCCGCCACCATCACCACTCGCAGACACCAGTGCCTGCATGTCGCTGATGCGCTGCGCAGCAAGCAACCGCGCGTCGTGGACCTTCTTCAGTTCAGTGTAGTCCGTGAACGCTTGCGAGAACCCGAGAACATTCTTCAGCGACAGCAGAACGCGCTCTGAATCGCCGAGTTGGGCCACCGCGAGCCGCAGCACGTACTCGCCAATCTCAGAGTCCGATGGCGCACCGACGTGGTACTTGCGGGTAGCAGACGAGTCGTCGCTCTTGAGCACACCCGCAACGCTCGACGTGGTGCTGGCCGTGCTGCTGGACGAGAAGCGCACCATCGGGTTGTCTTCCACGCGCACATTCGACCTCACGCCGGTGCATGTCGTGAAGTTGCTGACAGCACCGACCTGCCTCAAGGCCAGCATGACGCGCCACTGATGGCGCTCTCGAACCGCACCGCTCCCTCCACTCGCGACCACAAAGCCCGCAGTCACTTGTCGCCCATCGCTGTCGGTGAGCGGGCGGATCTTCTTCCACTGACCCGCGATCACCTTCTCCACTCGTGGCAGATGGACTTGTTGCGTGTTCACTGCAACAGCAACGAGCACACCAAGAAGACCGCACGCAACAGCGCGAGCGCCGAGTATTAGCTCCGACTCAGCTCGGCTCATAACGCACAAAGTGCAAGCCAAGCCACGCAACGCTCAAGAAGATTCGCTTGTTGCATCCCATCCATCCACCATCCATCCACGCGCACCTCCGTCTATCAATAGCGCTGAGCGGTGCGCGTCCAGCGCGGTTTTGTACGAAGAAATCTTCTTCCTCGCCTCGCGCACAATCGCGCTCGCCTTGCGCAGACGGCATCGCTCCAACACTGGCAACTCGGCGTCAAGCAGACTCTCCACACGGCGCTCCATATCAGCTAGCGAATCCTCCTCGTCGCCGTCAGTACGGTACTCCAAGTACGACGGACCGAGCTGCGCTGCTTTGCCGAAAGTGCTCAACCATCGGCACTTGTGTTCGAGCTCACCGGTTGTGTCTGCGCAGCACACAGAGCGACATACACGCGAGGCACGTACGCGTCGTGCATAAACACTTTCCAGTCAACGTGCTGTGCTACACGCACCAATGCATCATCACATCGAACGGATGCACCACTCACCGTACGCAGACAGCGGGACGTCGAACTCCGACTGGAGCACTGGCAGGCAGTTCACGGTCTCTTCCGTCACCACCGTCGCTGGGGGGCTGACCACGCGAACTCCGCGATACGCGGTCGGGTGGATCACAAAACGCCTCGGGTCCAAACGCTCCAGAAACCGCATCGCTCGTTCAGCGTTGATTTTCAGCTGCTGCTGCGGCTGGTGTTGCTTCCCGTGGCTCGTAACACGGCTCGTTGCAACGGACATACGTCTCGCGTCAGTACGGTCAGCACTGACCCCGCTCAGTGGCCCACGCGAGCCAGGCGGTGACTTGGCATGGAGAGGCTGGTGGCGCTGCTGCGCGACAGTAACTGACGCACGCTCTCCTTGTACATGCGTGCTCAGCGCGAACTTGCGCGTCGCTCTTGGAAGTGGCTGGACAGCGCTCTGCTCGGTCATTTGGACGTCGCTGTCATCACCACTGTCGGAGAAACTCCTGCGGCGGACGCTGGCATTTTCACTCGGTACAGCCCGCGCACTTGCAGCCGTCTTCTTGATGGATCCAGCTTTAGCAGCCGCACCGCCCGCGTCGAGGCTGCTCAGCTGCCGCATCTCTCTCTCGAAACGTGCGAGCTCGCGCTCTTGTGCTTGCAGTTCGTCGAGCGCCACCGAGTCCACGTGAAAGCGAGCCGTTGGCTGCCTTCTCTGCCGCTTCGACGACGATGGTGTATCGTCGCAAGAACTGGTCGGCGGCGATCGTTTCGGCGGCTGCTGCACCTGAGATGACCGCGACGGTGGTGGTGGTGGCTGACGCCGTGGCTGCTTCCACGACGGCGATGGCGACGCTGACTGCGAAGGAACTCGTCTGTATCGGAGCACCGCCGCCGACGATGTGGATATGGGAGCTGACTTTCGGCAGTAGTACCGAGTCTGCGAGCCGTCGTCCGAGAGCGACGAAAGGGATGCGTCCGAGTCGACGTCACGTTCGCGTCGTCGTCGTTGCTGTTGCTGCCGGTCCCGCTGCTGAGCTAGCCGATGCTTCTTCTCTCGGTGCACCTCGCGTGACACTGCGTCCTCTGACGACAGAGACGACACCGAGTGTGCGGCCGAGCGCATGTCATTGTTGGCACGTGCGTCTCGAGACAAGTTGAGGAGCACTGGCGTCTTCCTCGTCGCCTTCTTCTTGGCGGAAACCGGACGCACTGACGGCAGCGGGGGACCACGCGCTTGCGTCCCACCAGGCTGCTCACGCTCACGATGCTTCTCGGTCGTCTTCCCGATAACTACCGTCTGCTTGCGGTGTACAGTCTTGTGTCGATCAGCACCGTCGTGTCTGTGCTCTCCTGCGCTCTTGACATCGCCAGTCGGCTGGGCTACGAGTGAGCCAGGACTGAGCACCCGCCGAACCTTCCGATCGCGAGGACGCGGGTGGGTGCTGTGTCTGCTTCGAACAGTCCTGGAAGACTCGCTGCTCCTGTCGCTCTCGCTCTCGCTTTCAGCGGACGACGACGATGACGGCGACGATGAAATCTCAATGAGATCAGGCGGACGAGTTTTCTGCTGCTCCAGACGACGGTGCTGGACTTTTGCCGCCTTAGAGACCTTGGGCTGCAAAGCCAACAGCGAACCGCCACCCTGTCCCATCGAAGACGTGTAGTGGGAGGTACGACCGTCAACTCGTCTCGACGCGCCATCGCCTGGATGTGGTCGACCGCCTGGAGCTGTCGGCGCTTCCTTGCTGACACCATCGGACCGATGGCTGCTGCTGCTGCTGACGTGGCTGTGGCTGTGGCGTGGTGGCTGCGGGGGTGGCTTTGACTTCGACGTCATCACGGTGCTCTTCGAGACCCACGGCCGCGAGCTCTTGGCCAGCGGTCGCTTGCGTGCACTGTCTGCTATTGTCGTCTTCTTCGCCGCTTTCGCCGTCACACGGTTGCTGCTGTCGCTATCGATACGGGTGCTAGTGACGATGCTGCTGCTGCTGGTGCTCGCGCCGCCTGCAGACAGCGACGCGGCCATTGCCAGCGCGCGCTTCACGGCGTCCTCGTAGACAGTTTGCGTGCTGCCTCCTCCGCCTCCTCCGCTGCCGATTCCACCGCTTGTGTCATCGTCGCTGCTGCTGTCGTGGATCACGATCGCGTCCATCGTCCACCGCGTGGTAGTTGCGTGCGCTGTTCGCGCTGGTTATCGAGTTCAAAAGTGCCAATAGTGAGGAGAGAGTGGAGAGGAGTGGAACTGGCAAATGGGGTGAAATCGCCACTTCATACTCGCGTTACTTCCTGTGATCTTTTGACACACAACTGTCAATTTGAGTGCCAGATCAAGAGCTGTCAGCAGCTCAGGCTCAGGTTTGCCAACACAAACGCGTTGAATGACACATATCGTGGTGCGAGTCGACAGCAGCTCCTTACTTACTAACAGTACACTTGCTGCGTGCCAACCACCTCACCTCCTCTCTCACCCTCTCTCTCACATACACCTCAAGCACACACATATACCGAAAACATTTGGGCACCCACTCAGCGCCAGAAGACCGACATGTACTCCGCGACCTGGAGCTTCGACTTGCTCACGTCGATCTCGAGGCTCTGCGTGGCGTTGTCGAACTTGAAGGACGAGACGCGGTCGAAGAGGTTGACGAGCACGAGCGTCGGCGCAGTCTTCACGCCGAGCACCACGATCTTGTTGAGCGTCTTCTTGCTTGCGTCGCGGAAGCCGTTCTTCACCACCTTGGTGCTCAGCGTCGTGCCGAGCAAGTAGTGCGTCTCGACGTGGAACTCGACGATCGTCGCCTTCTCGTCGCCGGTAATGTCGTCGCCGTCGTCCATGTAGAGCTGGCCGGACGCGGCCCCGTTCGCCGGCGCCACGAGCAGGTCGAACGGCGTCTGCTGCGCCGCAGCCGACGTGAGCGCTGGCTGGTGGAGCGGCAAGACGCTGCCGCCACGGATGTGCACCGGCATGTCGTCCAGCTTGGCGCTCCACGTCACCGACTGCCCCGCGCTCTCGGTCGCCGAGTAGTCGAAGAGGTTATACCATGTGCCAGCCGGCAAGTAGCCTGTGACCGACGTCGCTCCTTGCGTGAGCACCGGCGTCACGAGCAGCGCGTCGCCGAGCATGAACTGCGTGTCGAGCACCGGCGAGCCGTGCACCGCAGCGTCGCCCGGGAACTCGAAGAAGAGCGCGCGCGCAATGGGGATCCCCGACGCGTGCGCCTCGTAGCCGAGCGTGTAGATGTACGGCAGGAGGCGGTAGCGCATGCCGATGAACTTGCGGCCGATGGCGGCCACCGACTCCCACACGTACGTCTCCTGGGGCTTCGCCTCGAGGTTGTTGTGGTTGCGGGCGAACGGGTAGAAGGCGCCCAGCGCCGTCCAGCGCGCGCACAGCTCCTCGGTCGTCGTGCCGGAGAAGCCGCAGATGTCGGCGCCGACCATCGGGATGCCGTACAGACCAAAGTTGAGCATCGTCGGGATCGACCACTGGATGTCGTTCCACGTCGCGCCGTTGTCGCCCGTCCAGTGCGCCGCGTGCGCACCAGAGCCCGGGAACGTCGAGCGCGAGAGCACGAACGAGCGCTTGCCCGAGAGCTGCTCCTGCGCGCTGTTCGTCGTAATCGCCTCGGTGAAGCCGTACAGGTTGTGCGAGTCGTACTGGCGCGCGCCGTTGTAGTGCACCGAGCTGGTCGAGATCGTCTTGCTGTTGATCGGCGCCTCCGCGAACGCGTTGTTGATGCGGAACGGCGGGTTGTCCCAGCGGTTCCCGTCTGCCGTGCACTCGAGGCAGCACGTCGTGATCTTGCTAATGGAGCCCGTGTTTGGACACACGACACCCTCGTTACGCACGCAGTTGGTGCCGGGACAGAAGTTCGCGAGCTCGTTCATGTCGATCCAGAGGCCGTCGTATGGCATCGTCTGCTTCATCCGGCCGAGCTGCTCGTACCAGTACGCGTACGTCTTGGGGTTGAAGAAGTCCGGGAAGACGGTCGGACCCGGCCAGACCTGGCCCAGGTACGGCTTGCCCGTTGCATCCTTGATGAAGATGTCCATCTCGACCCCCTTGTTGTACGCGTAGTCGCTCGCGTCGTCCGGAATCCCCGGGTCGACGATCGGCACGAACTTCTGTCCCCGCGCGTGCACGTCGGCGAGCAGCTTCTGCATGTCCGCTGCCGCGAAGTTCACTGGGTCGAGCGTGAAGTCGTAGAAGCGGTTCATGTAGTCGATGTCGGCCCAGATCACATCGAGCGGGATCTGGGCTGCCGCGTACTTGTCCACGACTTCTCGCAAGTGCGCTGCTGACGTGTAGCCCCAGCGGCATTGGTGGAAGCCGTACGACCAGTATGGCATCAGCTTTGGGCGGCCGATGAGCTGCGTGTACTGGTCCGTCACGGCCGCGGGCGTCGGACCCGACAGGATGTGGAAGTCCAGCACGCCGCCAAGCGTCTGGTACACCACGCGGCCGTCCTCGAGCGTCATGTCCATGCCGTTGCTGTTGAGCAGCAGCACGCCGTGCGCCTGTCCCGTGGCGTCGATGGCGAGGAAGTACGGGTGCGAGCCGTACGTGTTCACGTTCGGGTCCATCGAGCCCTGGTCTCTCGCCCACAGCGTGTGGCGGTCGCCCACGTTCAGCCGCATGTTGCTATGCGTGCTCTCGCCAAAGCCGTACACGCTCACGCCGGCACCGACTGCAGTCGACACCTGCAGGTACTGGTCCTTGAGCACGAGCGGCAGCTTCGACGTATCAAAGAGCACAGCGCCGTCCGACTTGCGCGTCACTGTGCACGTGAATGGGTTCTTCGTGAAACTGAACGCCAGGTTCGAGTCTTTCCCGAAGAGCGCGCGCTTGCCAAAGGCCTTGCCGCCCAACGCACTCTTGCCGTACAGCGACGCCGGCACCTGCCAGCGCTTCTCGCCCTTGTCCGCGATCTTGACGCGGAGCGCACCGTCGATGCCGCTCGTCACCTCGACCGTCAGCTCCTTGAGGTCCTCGCCGTACAGCGCCGTGGCGTTGTTGAGCGCCAGGTCGATGACGAGACGCTCCCGCGACTCGCGCACACTCGTCACAGCATACCCAGCGCTGGCAGCGTACTGCTGCACGGGCTTGGGCGTCGGCTGCTCCGTGATCTTGGACACCACGGCCCACGTCCCGGCGCTCTCCACAAGGTAGTTCTTGTTGTCGTTGTTGTCCCACACTCCGTTGTTGTCGTTGAAGACGAACTCGAGGTGCGCCGTCTTGACGTTGTACTCGAACCAGCCCTGCTCGGCGCTGTAGTTGCCGCCGTACGTGCTCGGCGCCATTGCGATGCCGGGCGCCGCTGTCCAGCCGTCGCCAGCCGAGTAGTGGATGTTGGGCTTGCTCCAGATCTTGCTTTGGAAGAGCATCTTGAGGTCGCCCGAGCCGTCGTCGTCCTTCACCAGCTCCTGGGCCTGGCTCACCACGCACGCGAGCGCGATGAGCAACTGTCCGAGGCGGAGCGCGCCGAGTGTCGAGCGCGTCATCACCGCCGCTGTTTAGTGGATATGGTGCACTTGTCGTGGAGCTGCTGGTGTTGCTCTTACCGGTGAGCGCTGGAGCTCAAGTGTGGGTGCGTATTGAACTGCAAAAGCGTAAGTGAGCTTCGCTTCAATCGCTTAGAGTGCGCTGAACGGAAGCAGTCCGTCAATTGTTGCAGTCAGCGAGCGTCCGAGAGGAGGGAGAGTTCGAGGGACGACGCAAGCATAAGTGGATGGGAAAACCAAAGCGGCTGAGGGTGTGCGCACGTACGTGAGTGCGCGTCCCCACTCAGTCGGTCACGAGGCGGCGCTGTAGACAAGCGGTGGGCTTGAAGGCGCGTGAGCGAAGCAGATCTCGGCTCTTGAGCTCCTGAGGTCCGTTTGTTTGTCCTGACTTTGCTTGCAACTTGTTGTGGTTGGTTGGTCTCTGAGCTCTTTTCTGAGCAGAGTCCGTCTACGAGTTCCTGATTGGGCTCCGCAGACTTGATTCCTTTGGCCTTGTAGTGTGCAGAGAACAGGCAATCACGAGACTGATTGATTGATTGGCGAAATGTTGGCATCTCGGGGCGTGCATCTTGTCTCCCTGCAGTTGCTGGTGCTGGTGCTGGTGTTGGTGCTGGTGTTGAGTGAGCATGGTAGTGAAGGCTTGGCGCTGGCGGTAAGTGAGCACAGTAGTGAGAGCTTCAAGTGCAAACACAGGTGAGCGTTGGCTGACCATGATGGTTGATGGATGGGATTCCCTACTGGGGAGCCGATTCGGATTGAGTGAGCCCACGACGGACGGACGTGAACACACACATAACGCACATGCTCCACATGGTGACAGACAGCTCGAGGAACGCTTGGATGGCGGATGTGGAGAAGGCTGAGCTTGCACGACGAACAGTGGCACGACGCTGACACAATCGCGCCTCGAACAAGGACGAACAGTCGCGGAGATGCCATTGACTACAGTATCTCCCAATGTTCGTGTGTGGCCTGTTTTCGGGCAGAGCTTCGTTGTTTGTACAGGTGATCATTGCTTGACAGCAGCAGCACCAACTACACTGTCCACAGTAGCCGCGCTGGCAGCGTGAACCTGTCGCGAGGGGCTTCAGAAGTCGCGAGAGTGTTGCAAGGGGAATGTATCAGGTACGTTCGTCGAAAGTCATGATCTTGCTGTGTGTCTGTTGCGTCCGATACTGTAGCAACTTGAGCATTCTGTTCGAGACGCATCGATGTCGAAACAGTTGAAGGTGCTGTTGGCCGCTGCAGGAGACCGCAGACTGCGACAGCAGCCGCCGTGGACCAACTGGATGAGCACAGATTGTTTGGTGAGTGCACGCACGCAGGTGTGTCATCGAGTCGTCCGTCGGCGATAAATCAAGCAGCAGCAGCAGCAGCAAGTCAACTTCATCCCAGCTACAGCAGCACAGTAGCGAGCGCGTCGCTGTCGTGGTTGTTGGCACTTCCCAAATACAGAGCGAGAGGATGAAGAATGGTACATGCAGAGAGGGTGAATCACTTGTTCGCATCGAAGACAAGCAAGCTGCAGACATCTGCACTCCTCGGATTAAGGTCAAAGTCCAATGTCCAAGTGCTCAACGCGCTACAGTAAACCCCAACACTCCATTGCTTGGGAGGGTTCTGAGGATGTCGATGAGTGACGGGGCTGGCTGCCTGTGGATTCAACGAAACAAGAGACCGATAAACTCGTTTCGAGAACTCCAAGTGGGCAGCTCTTGCGACGCTCGTGCTCCAACGTTACTGTACAAACTGTACGAACTTAGTGGTCATCATGATTCTGTATTATGCCTGGAAAAGAGTCATGGTGATTTATTTCCAAGTCCAATCAATCCCGAAGAGGCAATTTAAAACTTCCCAATGCATTTCCTCAAACTACTTGTGACAAATATTGATTGCCAATCGCATTCACTATTCATGAAACTAACAAACTTCATGAATCATATTTTATGTACAAAAGTGCGAATAGCAATTTTGTATCATTTTTGGAAGATAAAGCATTACGTAAGTAATGACTTTTACTATTTATACAACACGTTTTTACCAAAAAAGATTAGTCATTTTAATGGCCAATCAGAGTCCCAGGCGGTTTTGCGAGCC
>JAASFJ010001097.1:0-12015 GCA_023333755.1 Globisporangium uncinulatum
AGCTGAGCGATACACGGGACGCGGTGAAAGTGGATGTGTGGACGAAGGAAGGTCAGGTCTGAGACCTGAGCACAAACAGCGACAGCGGGACGACAAGCTCGAGTTGCTTTTTGAACTCGAGTTGCTTTGTGATGTCCCGCTTTGGTGATCTTTGAGTGGCGTGGCTACTTCGGTGCAGTGCCAAGGTTGCAGCTGGATAACGAATGGTATCGTCCAGCCATTAGTGGTGCATTTGACACCGCGAAAACGCGCTTGATCGCACAAACAAACAGCGACATTGTTTTGAGTTTTTAAACTTTTTAAAAATGAAGATTGTTTTCAAAGAGCCGGGCAATCTTTTTTAGCGCATCCCCCTTGTTCGTGACGATCTTCGTAACTTTGTGAGTCTTCAAAAACCAATGCGAGAACGCCTTCCAATTCATCTTCGCACAAGCTTTCAGAGTCGGGCTGATATGAGCGATGCTCGACCACCTCGCTAAGCGCTCGCTCGCTCGGAGCTCAAAGCAAGGCATGGAGCGCAAGCGACCGATTCACACAACAAACAAAGCAGCGACAATATAAAAACAAAAGTGACCCGAGTTCGAACATGTCTGATCTCAACATTTCATTATTTGACGCACTTTTGCGACGCAAAAGTGACTTGGTGTTTGTATGTATTTGTTGGCTCATTCCAACCATGTTGCGAAAAAAGAACGCTGATACAAACCTCTTGATACTCGCCCCAGAGAGCCGGGGCCGGGAAGATGACAAGCGATAGCCTCGCGGTCCCAAGTCCCGTGACACACTTGATGCTTGTATGCATGGGCGACCAAGGTCTCTTCTCGCTCGTTTGATCGTTGACAGCGCTGGTCTTCATAACAGCCAAGTCAACACCAATCAAATCCCATCAACCGACTCGAGAGAGACTCGATCAAGACCTCTACGATCTCTACCGCCGTTGACATTCGCCAATCCGCCAAGTGGGAAGCAGCAGCTCCGTCGTCCGCAGCCGTCAACCACCCAAGCCACCCGCGAGTCTCGAGAAGTGCGGTCTCTCTTCTCCAGAACCACACACAGCACCATGGAGTCCAAGCCGAGTTTCATGGAGAACATCATGCGCACAAAGCCGATGCGCGTGATCCACGCCGAAGAGAACTCGAACGACCTCCCGCGCGCGCTTTCGCTCTTTGACCTTGTCTGTATCGGCATTGGTGGCACAGTCGGTTCAGGTGTGTTCGCGACCACAGCCGACATTATCTCTGGTACGGCCGGTCCAGCCGCCGTGCTCTCGTGGACCATCGCCGGTGTCGTCTGCTGCATGAACGCGCTCGCGTACATGGAGCTGTCGACGCGCGTGCCGTCGTCCGGGTCCACGTACGCGTACGCGTACCACGCGATCGGCGAGCTGCCGGCCGTGATCGCTGCGTGGCTGCTGACGCTCGAGTACGGTGTGTCGGGCGCTGGCGTTGCCCGGAGCTGGGCCGGCAAAGTCGAAGAGTGGCTGCTTGAAGACAACCCGGACGGCAACTACGAGTGGCTCAACAAGAAGTACACGAACCTCCTCGCGGCGCTCATCATGGCGCTCTCCGTGGCTGTGCTGCTCTGCGGTGTGCGCTTTGGCAAAGTGTTTGTGAACACCATCACGTCGCTCAAGGTCGCAGTCGTGCTCTTCATCATCGTCGCAGGCTTTGCAGTCATGGACACACAGTACCTCTCGCCATTCATTCCGTCCCGGGTCACAGACAGCGATGGCGAGAAACAGTTTGGCTTCCAGGGCGTCATTACTGGCGCGTCGCAGGCGTTCTTTGGCTACATTGGCTTTGACGAAGTCTGCTGTCTCGCAGCCGAGGCGAAGAACCCGAAGAAGACGATGCCGCGTGCAGTCATTCTCGTCGTGACCGGCACAATGTTCCTCTCGGTCTTTGCATCGCTCGTGCTCTCGGGCATGGAAGAGTACACGGAGATTGTCAGCTTCCCGCACGGCTTTAAAGCACAGGACAAGGACTGGGCCGCGAAGATTGTGCGCGCCGGTGAGACGATCACGATGCCTGTCGTCGTGCTCATCAGCTTCCTCGCGCAGCCGCGGTTGAACTACGCGCTCGCGTGCGACGGACTCATGCCGCAGATCTTTGCCAAAGTCGACGACAAGGGGAACCTCTTTGTGAACACACTCATCACGGGCATCTTCTTCACGATCATTGCGTTCATCGTGCCGTTCATCACGCTCTGGGACATTGTGAGCTTTGGCATTCTCCTCTCGTTCAACATGTCGAACGTTGCGCTCATGATGGTGCGGTACCGCAAAGAGTCGCCGACGCTCGCACCGAAGCTCATTGGCGGCATTGTCGTGAACGCGCTCCTCACGACGTTCTTTTACCAGCAAGGCTACGTTGACAACGACCACGACTGGTGCCTCGTTGTCGCGATTGTCTTCCTGGTCGCTACGATCGCGACGACTGTCGCGTTGGCGGTCAAGTGCGTCCAGGAGCCGAACGACCCCGTGAACTTCTCGGCGCCGCTTGTACCGTACATTCCCATGATTTCGATCCTCGCGAACTGGTACCTCATTGCGCAGATTTCGCACCTCGGCATGGGCCTCGGCTGTGCTTGGGTCGCTGCGGGCGCGATCTCGTACTTTGTGTACGGCTACGGCAACTCGGCCGGCCGCACGGGCTGGAGCGCACTGCTCAACTTTATCCCGCGCGACTCGAACATGCGCTCGCCCATGCTGTCGCTGAACGAGGTCGGGCCGTCCATGGCCACGATGATCAAGGAGAAGCTGTAAACAAAACCTACGGACGTGGCACGGACGTAGGACGACTGACTGGACGAGCGGAAGCAGCTCGGCTTGCAAGTCACTGACTGATTGGTTGGTCGGGTAGAGAAGAAGACGGCGCTGTGTAAGCGAAAAGTGTAGCGTTTTGATTTGTCATTCACGAGGTCTTCGTTCGTCATTTCAACCACAAAACACGAACTACCAAAACCACCGGACAGAATCAGACTGTATTTGTAGCACGTCACAAATGGATCAATTTTTGTATGAAGATTTGTATAGTGTAGTGGTGAACAGCTTTATATGAACATTTGTATGATGCTGGAAATGTACCGTTTATGGAAAAACTCTTGAATTTGATTGGCCAGACGTCCACAACAGTGGTGAACAGCTTGATATGAAAATTTGTATGTGTTGCGAAATGTGTGACAAATCCGTGATTGGCTGTTCGTTTATATACGCGGGCACTTCAAGCACTTCAAGCACTTCAAGCACCACCAGATATGGAGCACCAGGCATCGGCGTGCCGCACACGTACTAGCCAACGAAGGCTTCGGTACTGCAGAGATACATCGCCTATTTGCACATCAAATATCGCGCACGTGGGTGTACACGCAGTTCCCCGTGAGCCGACGCATTAGCGAGCATCTCTGGCGACACGAGCTCGTGGACAGTGATGTGGAGGTTCGCCATGCGCGTCGTGCCGAATCCTAGGTTGATTGAAACAAATGCCCTCACAAACACCACACGTGGTTCATTCACACGCCTGGCGACACCGACAGCGACCCAGTGCTGCGCAGCATGAGCGCCAGCGCCACCTCCCGCGACAGGTTCGCTGGTGCCACAGCACGCGGTCGCCACAGCCGCGACTCGGGGCGACGCCAGCCGTTCACCTCGTCCACGAGCGCCTGGACGATCCCGGGCGCCTCGCGCGCGTCCGCGTTGCAGAATGCAATCACGCGGGACCGATCGTCGCGTGTGTCAACGTACTCAATCAGCCCCCGCTCGACCAAGAAGTCGAGCGACTGCTTGACGCTTTCGCTGCAGAACGCCTCGGCGTGCGCCAGCGTGCGTTGCTGGAAGAGTTCGCGTGCGAGTGTCTGGACGCGCTGCACGACCGCGCGCTCCGTGTGCTCAGTGAAGGCCTGGGATGCGGTCGACGAGCCGCTGGTATCGACGACAGCGTCCGTGCTCAGCAGACTCCAGAGGCCTTGCGAGCACAGCCAGAGCGAGTCGACGAACGGCCAGAGCAGCGAAAGCGCAAAGCCCACGAGCTTGGACGCTTTCCAGCACGCGAGGTCGACCACGACGACGTCGTCTTCCACGCGACACGCGGGCGACTGGGCGCGCACGAACGCACTAATACGCGCGACAATGTCGGTCGTGTCGTGCCGACAAATGTGCCGCAGAAAGTTCCACACCATCAGCGTCTTCTCTTCGAGCGCCACCAGTCCGATGCATACGCTCGTACGGCCGCATTCTGTCGCGACAGTGTCGCGCAGCAGCGCGTCGATCGCACCTGCGACCGCCATGTCGGGCAAGAAGACGTGCAGCAAGTGGTTGCGGTAGAAGCCGACCTCGAGCGCGCGCGCTGGGACCTCGAGCTGCGGCGCAAGCACACCGTTCGCGTGCACCACGACGTTCAAGATTGACAACGCGTGGTCTGCAATCGCGTCGTCTGTGACGTGTGTGATGTGCACAGCTCGCTGGCTCAGCTCGGCCACGAGCCAGTGCACGCGCGTCTGCAGCATCTCGCGCGTCTGGTATCTGCGCTTCCACATGAGCAACGCCGACACGATACTCGTGCTCGTGACCGTGCCGCACGTCTGCATGCGGACGGCGAGCTCGCGGGCCGTGCCGTCCAGTGCGGACTCGGCAGTGAGCGCCAGTGGCGCACCAAAGCGCACGTACGAATGGCCGCATCGGAGGAAAAAAATGTCCCAGACCGACTTGAGAAACCCGCCGATGCTCTCCTTCTCCTTTGGCTTGCCGAGCAACTGTGCGGCGTACCCTTCGACTTCGTACACCTTGTCATAGTCGAGCGAGATGGGCACGAGGAGCACGCTCTTCTTCCGTCCACTGCTGCTGTTGCTGGTGGTTGGGTGGACTGGGAGCTTCGTGTACTCGTGGAACATGGACAGGAAGCCGAGTCGCGGCTTGCAGACGCGACCGTGGCGCGAGCGGCCGCCTTCGACAAAGACTTCGATCGGGTTGCCGTCGCTCATGAGCTCGTGCACGTAGCTCTGGAGAACGTGCTTGTAGAGCACGTCGTCTCGGAACGACCGCCGGATAAAGAAGCTGCCGTTCGCGCGCAAGAACGGTCCGAGGAGCGGGAGGTCGAGGTTGTTCCCGGCTGCGATCCGCGGCAGTGGGATGCCGTACGCAAAGCACAAGTAGCTGATGATGAGGTAGTCGAGGTGCGACTTGTGCGTCGGTGCAAACACGACACTCACGTCGCTCTCTCGTTGCGCGTCTGCGACACTCGCAAGCACGCGGTGCAGCGACGCAACGTCGACGTGCACACCGTGGAAGAGCAGCCGCCACGTCTTCGTCAAGAGCCACCCGAGCGTCCGCACGGCCGGCATGATCATGTCGGACTGGAGACCGCGGAAGATGCGGTTCACGCGCTGCTCGTCCGCTGCACTCAACACTGCGGCTTCGCTGCTGTGGTCGAGAGCGTGACGCACGCGCGCCAGCAGGTTCCGGTGGTGCACGGCGACAGCGGACGGGGCGCGGCCGTGGAGGTTGTGGCCTACACCAGACCGTGCAATGAACACGAGGTCCAGCACCGTGTGGCGAAAGTCCGCGACTTGCAGCGCCCGTGTCCCTGTGCGGCTCGTCGCGCCGATACTCGCAGCAGTGTCGGCACAGCGCTCCTCCATCGACGCGAGCAGCCACGAGTGGTGCATAATGTCCACAAACCCATGCTCGCGCGCGCTCGTAGGCGTAGCGTCCAGCGCTTCCGCGTCCACAGCCTCGTGGAGCTCGTGCTTGGGTGCGGCCGCTGTAGTAGCGACTGCAACAACGTCGGCTCCGCTCGCGTCCGAGTCGCTTCCCACACTGGTGTCGTTCGCACGAGCGTCGCTCTCGTGGACGTCGTGGAGCGTCCCGATCGTCGCGGTCGCTGGCGCTGTCCACTCAGTCGTTGTCCACTTGGTCGGGGGTTCCTCTTTCCGGCTCGCACGCATCTCCGCCGTGTAACTTCGCTGCAGCGAGCTGTTAGTCGACTGGCGCACGAGCGGCAGCGTGCGTTGAGACGCTGACTCGCTATCGTGAACGCTCTCTTTGCGCGCGCTGTACGCGATCGCGAGCGCCATGCTGGAACCAGCGACGCCACGCTCGCGTAACGCCGCCTTGACTGAGCCTGTGGCGCTCGTGAGCGCGTCATCGCCCGGTGGTGGCGCGTCGCCCGAGCCCTTGTCAGAGCGCGTGAGCAACGCGCGCACTTTTTGCTGGTACTTGCGGTAGCGCAGCTGGATGCGCAACGCAGCAGCGGGTGGATGGAGCGCGTTCAAGCTGAGGCTGAAGCTGTGGCCGCCACTGCCGCCAATGCCAACGACATGGCCAGCTGCGGACGCGTGCGCCTGCCACTCCTCCAGATACGCGTGCGGCGGCGGGAGCGCCATCGCCTTCTTCTTCGCGAGCGGCTTGAGCATCGTTCGAACACGGAAGTGAGAGGTCTCCAGCGACCTCGAGCGTGGATGATGCTCGTTTGATGATTGTGGTGGTGGTGGTCGGGCAGTTAGAAAAGATTCATTTTTTCACTTGAAAGCCAAAAAAAGCACATTCTCGGCATGACCAGCCATCGGGAATCTGCCCGTCCGTGGAACGTCGGGCACCTTTCGCTCCCGCCGCTCGTCGACTAACTTGTGGATGCTGTTGCTGCCTGCAGAATTGTTTGCACGCCCTCGGAAGCGGACCGCATCTCGGCGTACAGGTCCATATTCGCGTCGTGCTGCGGCTCCAAGAGCTCCAGAAGGCGGGCGATGAGCTTCTGCGCCACGACTGGTGGGATCGCCCCGGTTCCGCCTCCCCGTACAGCGCTCATGAAGCAGAGGCAGGTCGAGACGAGCTCTCTCGTCTCAAAAGACAAGTTGTCGTCATCGCCAGCATCGCCAGCATCGCCAGGCATTCCAGCTGCTTCGCTGGGCGGGTGCTGTCGCTTCCGAGTCCCGTCGCGCACCATGTGCGTCATCGTCTCGTCGACGAGGTCTCTCGCTCGCTTCCGGCTTCCTGCTAGGAACGCGAGAGCCCACTTCGTCTGCTCCAGACTCAGGGACTTGACGCTATCCGACAACTCCTTCGCACTCCACGCTTGCGACCGTGGGGACGAAGCGGGTGGAGGTTCCGACACTCGCGAAAGCGGCTGTTGAGAGATGATCGAGAGGAGAGGGGGAAGAAGGTCAGTCAGTAGCGTATACGAAGAGTATACACCTATCCGGTATACGACCCCACTGTGTGATGCGCAACGTACCAGAGCGTCTCGAGAGCACTCTTGCAGCAGCAGGAGCGCGTCCTGGAGCGACCGGTTCGTCGCGTCCAGGTTCCGTACGACCCACTCGTACTGGCGCTGCAGGGTCGAGCGGTCCGTCGCTGGAAGCACAAGCACTCTTCCCCTGCGAGTGCCGTTACCGTTCTTGTCGCTCGGTCCAGCCTTCTTCTCTGCGCGTGCCTGGGCGTTCATCTTTGCGAGCGCAAGCACCAGTTGTTCCTTCCGGTGCAGCAGGTCTCGCACAGCCGACATCGCACTGACTTTCGCTTCTCGGTGCTGCACGATCGTCTCGGTCACGTTGCTCGGCTCGCTTGGAGCCCTCGATAGTACCGGAGACGACGGTGGCGACAGCGGCGGTGGTGGCTGGTCTGGCGTTCCTAACTCCTCCCTGTTCGCAGCGACTACTGTGTTGCTGTCGAGAACCATCACACTCTTGAGGCTGCAGACACGCACACGGGCTGAAAAGTTCCCACTTGCGGGGCTGAACGCCACGCCGCACACAGCGTCGCCCAGTACGTAAGTCCGCACGACTCCGACTGCAAACGCCCGAGGGTCGTCCTCCAGCCGCACTGGACACAAGAGCGAAGCAACCACTCGACAGTCAGTCAGTCAGTCAGTCAGTCGCCTCCAAGTCCCTCGAGCCAAGCGAGTCGCGTGTACCCAGCACAGTCGCTCCAGGCTTCAGCTCTGGGGTGGACCGGACCGACCAGTTCTCCGACGACTGTGTGGCGTGCTATTACATGCCAGGTCGTCACGTCAGCCACTGATGAAGCACGCTAACTAGCGCTGTGTGCACACATAGAGAGGGGGTATACTGTATACTGTATACCTCGACGTGGCCGGCGGTCCGTTTGAGCTCCCGGTAGTGCTCGAGCTTCGCCTTCTCTTGCGCAAAGAAGCTCGCGCTGAGACGGCGCGGCCGTCCCATGGACGCGCGCATGGACGACCACACGGGCCGAGCTGCTGCCGTGACCTGTGTGGTGGACGCGTGAGTCGGTAGCTGTTACCACCACTACTGTACCCATCCATTCGCACCTTTGCGAGCCCCATGCGCTGGAGGCAAGCGACGAACTCGTTCTCAGCAAAGAAGTCGCTGTCCTCGTACGAGCAGAACCAGTGGCTCCACGGCAGCGCGAACTGGGCGCCGCGGAGACATCGCGCGATCACTGGATCGAGCAGCCACGGGCGGCTCGCCTAAAACCGGTCGGTCGTCACGTCCACACACACATGCCGGAATCGCTCAGTGTTCGACGTCAGGAGACGCGCACTGTGAACAAGTGGTACGCACCGCTGGAGAAGCGCGCGTCTCGCGGTCGTCGCCGTTCGCTTTAATCGGCAGCTGGCGCCGCGTTTGGCGCTCAAGCGGCTCGTCCCGCACCGCTTCCGCCATCGACTCGTCCAGCATGTGCGAGGGTCTCAATCACGTGTCGTGATGCAATCAATGCGAGCGAGGCCACATACAAACTCCAAGTCGCACTTTTTCGAAAGGCTCTCAAAAGACCTCATCCGCACACATTCATTCCGTCGCATGAACAGGAAACTCATGAAGCTGTCGGCGGGTGGAGCGAGTGCTGCGCCCGTGGCGCCGCTCGGCGCAGCCGGCGTGCTGGCAGTAGTGGCGGGCGTCGTAGCGGTCGTGGGCGCGTCTGCGCTGCACAAGCGTCGCTCGGCAGCTGCTACATTAGCGGCGGCGAGGACTGGGGACGCGCAAGTTCAGGTCGGACTGCTACGCGTGCACGTGCCGCAGAACTTTCGGTGCGTGGCCCCACGTAAGCGAGCTGGGACCACTGCAGCCAGTCCCTCATCCCCGTTGTGTCTGTCTGTCTGTCTCTGTGTGGGGCTGACGGTGCAACCACGACGTCGTTTCCAGTGACCTCGTGAAGAACGACGTGCTGGTCGAGAAAGCCGTCGAGAGCGTCGCGCGGTCGCTCGTGATCTTCGTCACCGGCCGCGACAAGCACGAGGTCGTCAACTACACGAGCGAACTGTACAGTCTCGTCTGGGACGTCGCGTGTCTGCAGGGCAAGCCGCTGCTCGACATCCGGTACAGTATACATACAGTGTATACCTGCTGTGTGCGTGTATTGAGGTTTCTCTAACGCTCTCTCTCTCGCTCACTTTCCAGAATCGTCAGCGGGTTCCCGGGCGCGCACGCCAGGTCCTGGAGCGACCTCGTGCTCCTCCCTGAGCTCAATGCGGTTTTTGGCGAAGACGCGCTCGTGGACGTCCAGCGCTTGAACGCCCAGCGCTTTGAACGCGACGGGCTCTTTGCCGTCACGTACCACCCGCTCGCACTCCACGTGGCGCGTCGACTCGCGCCCGAGTATCAGTACTTTGAGAACGAGCACACGGACCTGACGCCGCACGACGTGGTGCGTCCGCTTGGGTTTCGTGCGGTTTTAAGAGGACGTCTTTCACTCGACTCTAAAAGAACCGACGGACTCACCCTGATATTGTCGTTCCCAGGTGATTCTCGGTGGTACGTTCGACCACCTCCACAATGGCCACAAGAAGCTCCTGTCGCTTGCAGTCAGCATTTGCGCCCGTCGCATGGTCGTGGGCGTCACAGCCGACAAGATGCTCACGACCAAGTCGCACGCTGAGTTCATTGAGCCGCTCGCTCGGCGCCAGCAGAGCGTCCGCGACTACGTGGCGTTCCTCAAGCCGCACGTAGCGCTCGACGTCGTGACGATCGAAGACCCGTTCGGACCGTCGATCACGATCCCCGAGCCGGCGGCGATCGTCGTGTCCACTGAGACTGTGGCCGGCGCTGCCAAGATCAACACGATCCGCGTCGAACGCGCACTGCCCAAGGTCCATATCTTTGTCTGTCGGCGCACGGAAAGCAGCACGCTGAGCTCGAGCTACATCCGCGAGCGGCTCGCGGCGGCCGCGTCGACCGCACGGTCCTGAGCAGAGAAGCAGCTCAACTGATAGCTGACGGTCTCGTTGCCCGAACAGTGTGTCGATGTCGGTTATCTGAGTCTGAATCCGAGTCGATGGGGTTCTGCGGTTCTGTTGCGAGTGTATGAAAGAGACCCAACCACAGCGAACGAACGGGATGGCAACGAGAGCTTCACATGCAGCACCGAACGCCTGCGGCCGCCACCACGTGGTCTTGTGTATTATGCGTCCAGCTCCGTGTCGGCTCCGATGCCAGTGCTGTTGCTACTGAGCGACGGCGCGAGTCCGAGGCAGCGGCGCAGCGCCGCAATGTCGACTTCCAGCGGCACGACGAAGCCGTTGATCCGGACTGGGATCGCTTGGAAGAACGGCTCGTCGTCCACTGCTGCCCCCAAGTGGTCACCCCCTACCGCTGTTGCTCGCTGGACACTACGTGCCGCCTTCCGGGGCCGGTCGCTCCCACTGTCGTCCTTGTTATTGGCGTTCCCAAGCAGCAGTGCTGTACCAGCGGCGCTCTTCCCAGTCCGGCCGATGCTCATCCCCACGCCCATGTCTGCGTACGTCGTTTGGAGCCCGTGTGGAAGCGCGTGGGCCATCGCAAAGCCACCGCCGTTGCCTGCGTGGCCAAAGCCGACAGCAGCGGCGGCCGCCGCTGCGTTGTGGAGCTCAAGCGGATGCTCGGGCTGGAACATTTTCATCGACAAGCGCTTCTTCTCTTTCTTGTTGGACGCGTCGACAAAGTAGCTAAACACTTCGTACTTAAGCTCGACTTTCATACTCCGCGCAATCTTCCACCGCATGCGCAAGAGCGGGTCAAAGTTCTCGGCCGTGAGCAGCACGTACTTGATCTGCGTCGCGTTACTCGACGGCTTGAGGTATACGCCACGCTGCTCTTGGACAAACGCTTTGTCGAGCTTACTGTAGTGGCGCTCGACTTTGCTGAGGAACACGTTGAAGCCCTCTTCCGGCAAGAACGTGAACGTCACTTCGTCGTGCAGCTTCTTGCGCACGGCTTTGAGCGGATCGCCGCACTTCATCGTCAGCACAGCGGTGCACTCCTCGCGACTCGGGAACGCGTCGAACTCGCCCGGGAGCTCCATCTCGCCTGCGCTGCCGCTGCCCACGAGCGCGTCGTCGACGATCCCCATGTTCAGCTCCTTTCAGTTGGTGCTGGTCGTCTCCCGTGCTTTTTACGGTTCGCTTCAAAAATGCGCGGCAAAATGGAGGGCTATTTGCTGAGCATATTTTGGAATATGTTGAGTTTTTCTTAGTCTTTTTCGATAATTGTTGATTTATCAAAGACTATTTTGCCAAATCAAAACAACAAATAATCAGGCTGCATCCCCAGATCAGCGACATCCTTTCATACCTCACCACCTCACCACCTCGACCTAGATCGTCAAAAGCACCAACGCCAAAACAACCTGTCTTCACGTTCGGAGCACTCACAGACTTACTCAATCACGTGCTCGCAAGCGCCGACCCTATCGTGATCGGGCACTACAGATAACGACAGATCCCCCCTCCATACACACACATCGGAACGCCCACGAGAGTCAACAGAAAAAGACAGTGTTTTCAGCGCTTTTGATTGGATGAATAAAAATGGATAGGTGGCAAGTACACCATTTAAAGCTCAAATTGAGAGATTCCAAGATCAAGTTGAGCAAGTACAAGTCCAAATTGATGTGACTCGGTTTTACACAGAATGGCAAAAACAAATAACTCTCAAAGTCGATGTTACAAACCCACTTGCATTGGATTCAACAAAATGACGTCGTCGTGGAACCGCAGTGTGTGTCTAAAGAACTTCAAGCACAGCGCTGCAGTGGCACTGGATGGCAAGAAGAGAGATGCTGCGCGAAGC
>JAASFJ010001098.1:0-12011 GCA_023333755.1 Globisporangium uncinulatum
AATCGTTGCCGGCGGGACCGCGGCAAGCTGAGCCGGCAACGATTCCCTACGCATCGTATCGCGACTACGATAGCGACAACAGTGAGGCCGAGATCAAGCCAAAGGCGCCACGTGCGAGTGTCGCGACGGCGTCCGACACGATGGGGTCGGTCGGCGACTACGACAGCGACAGCGACGCGCCCCAACAATTTACGCCGAGTTGTGACGCGGTGTCAGACAATTGCAGTTTCCAATGCGATTTTCAAATACACGACTCGGTTCATTCACTGGCCGATGGCTCATTTTGTAAAAAGCAACGCCCGCCGCACGTCGCACGCAGCCCCGCACGCCACAGCACGCCGCAGTCCCCGCACGCGCTCATGTCGGCTCCTGATAGTGAGATTGAGTTCTTGCGCCAACAAGTTGTCAGTCTCACCAAGCAGCTCAAGGTCCAGACAGCGGAGCATCGCGAGCAGCTCAACGCTCAAGCAGTCGCGCATCGTGAGCAGCTGAACGATCAAGCAGTCGCGCATCGCGAGCAGCTGAACGATCAAGCAGTCGAGCATCGCGAGCAGCTCAACAACTAGACCGCCGAGCATCGCGCAGAGACAGCCGCCCATCATGCTCGATTGGACGAGCTCATCGACAAGCACCGTGAAGAGCGCCGCGCTTGGGTTCGTGACCTGAGCATGAAGATGGACCGGCTGTCAGAAGCTCACGCGGAGAGCACAAGAGCGATGAAGGACGTGCTGACGATCCATCCCGAAGCAAGGAGAGGCGGCAAGGACCAAGGAGTCGCGGTCGTGCACAAGACGTCGCGCGTGGAGGGTCAGGAGGCGCTACAGATCATCGCCAGTCAGCGCGATTACGTCCTGAGAGCAAGCTCAGGCGCGGACGTCAAGCGAGTAATCAAGGACTTCACCAAGATCCCGAGCGGTGTCAATCTTCGGAACCGCTGCGCCGTGGCCGCCAATCGCCAGATCGAAGAGCTCCTGCCTGTGAGTCGGCGCTATCGAATGTCTGCTTGCTGCTCCATACTCGCTCTCTCATCGCTGTCCCTGGCTAACCAACAGACTCAACCGCTCAGGAGGAAGCGCGGGATGTTCGATTCCGATGCTGCAAAACCCTCGTACTTGAAGCGGACGAGAACGAGTAATACCCAGCTATCGTCAGACTCATTGACCGGCTTATCGACCAATGCGTGGAGCGGATCAGGAGCGAAGCCAATTCATTTGTCGTCCTCGTGAACGGGATTCGAGACGAGATCGACTTGCCATCCGAGAATTGGCATGCCTCATCGCTCCATCCTCTCTTAATTTTCAGAAGTAAAGGGATCGCGAAAATGCGCGATCTGTGCATCCTCCACAGCGCCAATACCTGTAGATATCAGCGTGCACCATACTAGTATATGCCTCTGAAGTGATCACGCTGCTCTGTCTTCGCCCACAATTCCACCACTAAGCCGTCCGTTTGAGGCAGCTGCACGGTATCGTCCTTTGAGTTGCTCGCCCGGGCGGGGAGCGATTGCGAACGAGCGGCCACCAGCGATATCATACTCGATAAGCTCGAGCACGGATGACAGCAGCACAGGAATGTGCAACCACTTCATGTGAGTGAAGAACTGCGAAAACGAGAGGAAATTGCAAGTGCAGGAACAACAGCTCGTCAATATCATATTCTTAAAGACGTACCGATTTGGCAGTTGCACTTGTTTGCTCGACAGGGTTTTTTGTAGCCGCTTCTGCTGGGGTGTTGCCTACACAATGGAGTGGTATCTGCCCGATCCCGGCGCTCGGATTTGCCATTCTGGGATCTGAGCGCCGGGTACGGGCAGACATCACTCCTTTGCGTAGGCAACAAACGCTCGTCTCGCCTCCGAAGCACCCCCGTACTCGCCCCACTGACCCACGACGCTGACAGCAATTCGTTTGTTGCGCGGTCGTTGAGCGTCTGCGCAAAGTAGAGATTATTCAAACCGCGATAAACCATCTTAATATCGGCCCAATCGAGCACATTACGATGATTCCAGACCTGCTCTCTGAAATGAACTGTCAGTCCTAGACAAACAGGACGTTCAGACACGATCGTCACAATCCTTACCGCAGCAGTGATGTGGTAGAAGCACATTAGGTATCTTGACTGGACCAACACATTTGCAAGCACATTTTGAGTCGGATAGTCCGCATCCCATCACGTACGGAATTGATAAATGAGCCATATTCAGAGCAAGGCAAGCATCGTAATGGCGTCGGGCATTGATGCGACGTCCACTTCCTATCGCTGCGAAACCACAAAGCCCACCGCGGCATGAAACGAGATGGTCAAGTCGGTGATAACTCACACGAACACAGGGTAGTCCACGGCTGTTGCCATCAAGATGGAGACGACATCGAGGACGGCACCTGCCCGCTCTCCAACTGAATGCAGTAGACGCAGTGCCTGCTTTGACGTGAATCCAGTATACAAAGACATGGTTTTTCAGCACATCTTTCAGCATGTATTGGTTCAGCTGAATACGCATTAGCTCGATGCGGGAATTCGTCGGAGCCGTTACCACAGAACAGTGTGTCGACGGCGGAGGTTTCCTGCATTCGTTAGCGAATGCGTCTGCCTCGCCAAAACATTTGTCTTTCGATCACGATACCCGGATGGCTCGAGCGGTCACGGTTGACTTGTGGTCTCCCAGCTCGCGCTGGTGAACATTCTTGACGAAGCACTAGACTTGGCAGAGCAGAGGGAGGGGATCATCGCCGAATCACGATTTCTTCTGGCGCAAGAGAGCCAGCAGCTGAGCAGGCCATATCTGGGGGCGAGACCATCACGTCGCGAACCACCGCCTCCAAACCCTCCGCCAACTACATTAGAGCATAAGGTTCCACGTTGCAACCCACACGGCGCACAAGGTTAAACGAAACAAGCGAGCTGACCTTAGGCTACCTTTCGGACGTGTCGAATCTGAGATGAGCCCCGAACTGGACCACCTCAATGAGGCGTTGCGATCAAACGTGTGGACACTCATTACGCTGCGGAATACGGATTTTTCTCGTCGACCAATAGCGAGCAAGACGAAACGCGATACACCCAATACTGCATTCGCTTAGTGTGTCCCTCGCACGACTGCTCGAAGAGGGGTCTTCATCGACGATGGCTTCGTGGTCTTCCGTGCACTGGTGGACCTGTGATCGTGAGGTGCTACTAAAAGGCAAAGGCGGAACAAGATCACCTGAGAAGGTTGGACGCGAAAGAGACCCGTACACAGGTACAAGTGTCTCCTTGTCATTCTCTTGAACGTTCCTGTGGTAAGCTTCCATGACATGTTGCTTTCTTTCTTTGCGGTCCGATACGATACCGTTTTAGCTCTGCTCTAGTAGAGGTGCACACATGACCTCATCAATCCCGCTATTTATGAAACCTGATATATCCGTATCGTTTGTTTAAATCACTGTCGAAAACAGGATTAAATGTCTTACGACTCTCTAGCAGATCGCTGCTGTACTCCATAGCACACAACGACAAAATAATCGTTTTAGTACTAAAGGACTTTTATTCGAATGTGTAAGGTTGCTTTGTCACATACATTGCTACTCTACCAAATAGCATTTATCTTGGTACCTGAAATATATTGTAAAGTTGTTTTTCTCGTGAACGTTACTGTTTCTTATAGTGGTCTTTTGTGTTTGCAAGAGCGGGATTGTTTTATCTAGAGTGGTGTGTTACTTTTATGAGTGGTGAAATACTCGAGTCGTTGTTGGTGTAGGTACACAATGCTTGAATACTTGATGCGTTCGTTGGACGTGACCAATTCGGAAACCATACATTCCGTCGTACCGTACAATACATCTTTTTATATTGTATACAGTGCCGTGCCATGCCCGGTGAAGCTCTGGAATTTAACTGTTGATGTGTGAGTTAACATGATGTATGCATTGATGATAAACACTTTCCAAATCGTTGTTATAGCACTGTCCTGTTGTACATGTACTGCACATGTACTGCACGTCGCCATCAGAATTGTTTCCGTGGAGACAATGATGCAAAAGAGGCTTTCCGTTTTTGTAGTTCTTCGGTGACAGCAGAACACGGCATCTTTCAACACAAGGGCTGATGGAAGGGGAGCCGGAAATGTAAATCGAACATTTGGAGATGTTTGCCGAGGACAGACATTTCTATACAAGGGAGAGATTTGTCTACCACCCCAGAACAAGCAACAATGTCGTCAAAAACGTACCATTTATGACCGATTATTATGTGAATTTATGAATGTGGCATGATTGTTTCCTGTACGAAATTAATTTTAGGAGATGTCTTCCGAGGACGGACGCAGACCTCTTCGGACGACCTGAAATTATTTTCAGTTTCTGATTTTTTAAGAAAAACTCTCGAGATATCTAGATAAGGTCGCATGAAGGTTACCCGAACGGTCAAAAATCAGAAAATATTTTCAGAAAAGGTAGCCCAAGTCAGATCTCAGAATAACTCTGGAAAAATTCCAGGGAATTCAATTCCTGGTTGGGTTGTGTAACGGGGTTACACGTGAACGTAACTGGGTTACGGTGTATTTACATCAGTGAGCATGGTGGAATTCAACCACGCGCTGTTTTTGTAATTACAGACACCTGCATGGAGGTAAAAAGGGATGCAAATCCTTTTTACTGAGCTAAGTAGCTCTCAGCCATTGGCTTTGCCTTTTGAAAGTGTCTGCATTCACCCACTCCTTCCGGATGAATGTAACATGTACCACAGTGAGTACCACAGTTGCGGGAAACGTAAAAACGAAATCCAAGAAATACCTCTCGAAACGACAATGATAGCGTTCAAAGCGCATGAAGTACCCCACCAGACACTAGTCCCGGCGCGGAGATGCACGCCGCTTCGCTCCGTGCATCGACCTTGGCAGGCGAGCAAGCCGAAGGCGAAGCGCTGCAACGCGAAACAAAATCGCCCACAGGGCGTAACCCTCCCCCTACTTCGTACTTGTATGCAATATACGCGGATTGATAACCAAACGTGTATAAAACTCGTCACATAGACCAGGGATTACACACAAATAGTTGGTGGACGTAGTGAAATCCTTGCCTTTCGGTGTGTTTATCTTAGCTTTAGTATGTAAGGAGACGCAAAGGGGTCAAACGCACACAATACATACAGTTCTACATTTACGTCGTTTTGCTCATGTTTTCTACGGACAAAGTAACTGGGAGTTACTGGGCACGGAGTGCCCGTGTTGTTAACGCTTCCTCGCAAGGCGCTGTTTGACCCCCGTCGCAGGTTGGTATTCCAGACTGGGGTCTGGAATCTTTCCTGTTAATTACCGAATTTATTTTGTTGTTGTAGACGATTGTTCTTGGGGACAGCAAGGCGACAACCAATCAAAATCAATTATAGCGAAAAACTTGTTGATACAGACAGAGCGATAATCAATAGTTCTAAGATGAAGGTGGGCGAAGTCGAGTTGTTGAATGCATTTTTTCTCCAGGCGCAAAGGGTTGGGTTACGCGTTGATTGTGGGTCTACAAGAACAAAAGGAATACGGTACTTCAACCGCGTAAATGCATACAATTGACTCAAAACACGGTATAATATACAAAATTTAGTACTGTGCTTTATAAGGGGTAATCAATTAGGCTCTCCCTGCACTCACCGATTCTGAGTGTATATATGTCCAGTCTGTGTGCATATTTTATACACATCCGGTCCGCAAAATGCGTATGATGGTATACAAAAACGAAGTAGGGGAAGCGTTACGCCCTGCGGGCGAAAGAAAAAAACAACGCGTTCCAGCGCTTCGCCTTCGGCTTGCCTGCCTAGGTCTATGCTGGGACGGGTGTCTCGTGGGGTGTGCGCTATGCATTCGCACGCTATCGCAGCCATTTGACGAGACCTTTTTCGTCTTCTCTGAATCGGTTTCCCGCCAACAGTGGTGCCTGTTATCTGTGTTTTTTCATCCCGCCAGAATCGGCGAGTGCAGACACTTCCAATCAGTTATTACCCATATATCTATTTACATAATTAGAAGTTGTCCGGTGTTCGTCCCAACAAGGGACTGTAACGCTCCATTTTTACAATTTTTTATTGTTTTTCGGGACCGCTGCCTTGAAGCGAAACAAAACTTCGTTTAAACTATGGGCTCCATCATTGTCGAGTGCGAGTTGATTAATTAATGGTGGTGGCTTTTTGCAAAGTTGTTACACACGGACAGGTTGCAAATGGGTGTAACAGTAATCGTTGATTGATCTGGCTCAATTAAGGTAAACAAATGTTCAGTTGCGACTTTCGGTAAAAGCCAGTTGTATATGCGTACCTGAAGATCTGGCTCAATTGCTGTTAGCAAATGTACGGTTGGTTGTGACTTTAGGTAAACAAAGTCAGAAATATCGGGAGATTAGCCAATTTATCTGGCTCAAATGATGCACAATTGATTGTGACTTTTGTTAAACAACGTCATTTTCAAAACAACTGTATATATGTAGGTAAACATACCGATGATTGCGACCTTAGATCTGGCTCATTTAAGGTCGGTTGATTACGCTCTTAGGTAAACAACGGTGGTTGCGTGTACTCTCCTACGAGAACCGTGCTGACGTGGTGAATGGTCTTGACACCAACTGCATTTGTTTCTCCTCCTTTCGAGTAATTCTCCATTTGGCACTGCTTTGCCCACATCTGGATCATGTGGGCTTTATGCTTTGTATTTGAATGACAAATTTTCTCCACAAACCTGTCAACGCGTAGTGTTCTATATAAGGAGCAAACATACCATCCTGTGACTTCACTCCAACTTTTTCACTTTTGAATTCGCCTCTCTTGCAACAACTCGCTCTCACTTCTGCCCTACCCTTCACACGAAAATTTTGTTTGTACAATGGCATCGTGTCAGCCAGCTCACGCGCGGTATGTTCAGCTTCGTTAGCATTTGTCGAAGCCGTTTTCATTAGTTCACGCGAGCATATACACACTACCGGAAGAGGCACCCGTCGACGCTGGCCAAGGCCGAAGCAGGCTATGCCACCCCAGAAGAGAATGAAGATCCTGCCGCCAAGCGACGCCGCCTAAGCAACAAGCGCGCAGCGGTATCGCGGTTCCGCCATCGCGAAGCTGGTGCTCCGCTGTTGCTGAATCTGAACCGCTCATCTCTGAGATGACGTTTGTTGAAGCCGACGGTATAGAGACCGACGGCGTGATGGCCGCACCTGAGCCAACAACTGCGATGCCGCCCGTTGCTGATAACTGTCGTGATCGTCACCACGACGGTGATCGCCGTTCAGCATCAGGAGCTTTGTTGCCGGACATGGAGCAAGAACGTCTGCGCCAGCAGAACACCAGAGACCCACGTCTCGCTCGATCTCAGATGACTGATTCTGTCAGGGTGCTGGTGACCACGACGAGACGGCTCCAGCGGCTGGATCGGCCTCGGCACCACATACGTCATGAATCCCGCCAACGTCAGGGTCGACATGCAACAGGGCTTGCCTCCCCAACCCCGTCGCGGTTCGAGCTTATTCAGCTTCGTGGATAAGGATGCCCCGCGCCACGAGTTGGAACGGTTAGGCACAATCTGTCCACACTGCGACGCCGTGAAATGGCTAAGCGAGACGTCGTTCGCTGCCTCAACGGGAAGGTGTTCCTCGCTCCATTCATCGACCCGCCTGAGCCGTTGATGGCATTGTTCAAGGATCCCACGGTTTTAAGGGACGTTCGCAGCTACAACAGCGTCTTCGCATTCACCTCAATTGGTGCCAGCGTTGACCAGTCGCTCGCGAACGCGCGTGACGGATTGTACACCTTCCGGATCCACGGGACGATCAGACACCGAATGGGGTCGCTCATCCTTCCGCCAGGGGAAAATCTGAAGTTCGCGCAGATTTACGTCTTCGGCGGTGACATGGAGAACCAAGTGGCTGCCATGAGTTCGATCTTTGACGCGACATCGTCTCTGTGACCCAGCAGGAGATGTCGGCGCACAACCCTTTCGTACAGCAGTTCATCAACGCAGGCGAACGCGTTTGCGAGGAGAGGCACCAGGAGGTTCGTGTAGTGATCCGCAACGCGCCCGGGACCGATATTCGACGATAAACCGGCCGACGACGAGCGACGACGCCGCGATCGTCATGGACGAGAACGACACGTCGGAGCTCGACATTATCGTGCATCAGCAAGACGGGAGCCTTCGGTCTATTTCCAACATGCATCTTGCGTACGATCCGCCGCGCTTTCCCTCCTGTTCCCATACGGAAAGCACGGGTGGTCGAAGGATGTCCGCTACGTTGGCGACGCAGTGCGCTACAACAACCACAAGGTATCCATCAAGGAGTTCGTCGGGTATCGACTGCATGTGAACAGCTCCTATTTCAACCTGATTCATCGCGCAGGGCGTATCTTCCAGCAGTGGCGCGTCGAAGAGTACGTTAAGATGGAGCTGCACAACCATCGGTTTATTCGGAACCGCCAGCGGGAGCTTCGCGCGGAGCTGTATTGAGATATTCAAGACATGGTGGGGGAGATCATTCTCTCCGCCAGATTGGGACGCACGTCGTACCTCCAGCAACCTTCACTGGTGGCGAGCGCTACATGAGAAAGCAGTACCTCGACGCCATGGCTATCGCCCGTGCATTCGGGAAGCCGGACCTGTTCATCACGGTCACATGCAACCCGGACTGGCCGGAGATCAAGGGAGTGCTTCTATCGAGTCGGTCGGCAGAGGGTCGCTTGGAAATTGTTGCGCAAGTGTTTAAGCTGAAGTTGAAGGCAATCCTGGCCGCCTTGGTCAAAAAGAAGGTCTTCGGGAAGGTTGTCGCGTACGTCTACGTGATCGAGTTCCAGAAGTGCGGACTTCCCCACATGCGCCTTCTGCTCAAGGAGGACGTGGATTCCAGACCGAGACCTCCTGTGGATTACGACCGGTTCGTTAGCACCGAGCTCCCCGACTGGAATGTCGCCCCGAGGCTCCACGGTGTAATGACGAAGGGCATGATGCACGGTCCGTGCGGCCCCCTTAATCGCAATGCTCTGTGCATGAAGTACGGCAAGTGTTCGAAAGGTTTCCCCAAGGAGTTTAACGAAACGACGCGGCACGACGGCAAAGGCTATCCACTCTACTAGCGTCCGGACAACGGCAGGACTACGCTTCGTCGGGGCGTCGAGCTGGACAACCGGTGGGTGGTCCTTACAACCCGTACCTGTCCGCGATGTTCACGTACCACATCAAAGTGGAGATTTGTTTTACCACTTGTACAGGTATTTCGACTGGGTGAAGTACCTCTACAAGTACGTGCACAAGGGCCACGACCGGGCCACGATACCAGTGGAGTCGGCTTCAAGCGACCCGCCGAGTAGAGCGGACAGTGGACAGGCTGCGCCATGTGGCGGTGCGGTGATTATCGACATCGACGAGATCACAGAGTATCAGAGCGGTCGCTACGTGTCTGCTCCAGAGGCGTGCTGGCGCATTTTCAAGTTCGACCTCCAAGAGAAGTCTCACACAGTGTTCCAGCTTCCGGCGCACCTCGAGGACAGCAATTCCGTTTTATTCTACGCACGTGCCGACCCGGAGCGCGTCCTGGCGGGGGCTCGCCATGTGATGCTGACGCGACTCTTTGGTGTGTGCGCGAACGACCCTGCGGCGTCCGATTTACTCTACCAAGATGTATGCCAGCACTACACGTGGGCACGCAGCACTGGGTGCCAAGAAAGCAAGGCAGCGACAAGGCATCGGACGAATGGTATGGTGCAACGCGTTGGACACCGAGCGCTACTTCCTGCGGATTCTACTGTGCTATCGTAGATGACCCAAGTCGTCCAAGGATCTTCGAACTGTTTCAGGAGTGGCGTTTGCCACCTACAAGGACGCTGCGCTGGCACCCGGGTACCTCGGACGACAGCGAGTGACATCGCTGCATGAGTGAAGCGTCGTCTTCCGGTATGCCGTCGCAGCTTCAAGTGCTCCTTGCTGCGATTTTGGTCTACCGCGAGCCAGGAGACACGGCTCGCCTATGGGGGTGTCTATCCACACCATGTCGGAGTACTTCCAGATTCAACATGGTGGATTAGCATCGACCGCGTTGGTAGTCTTCCGGACACTGCAGTCGGTTGACCGCCACATGCAGAGCAACTCCAAGCGCACCACCGACTACTCAGGTCTTCCACAGCTGAGCCAGTACGAAGATGTGAATCCTGAACCGGCGGGGCCGAACAGGCTCATCCAAGCGGAGACCTCCTACAACGTCGAGGAGTTGCAGCAGCGGTTGGTGGCGTGGCTGACTCCAACTCTGACCAGCGGGCTATATACGATGAAGTCCTGCGAGCCGTGAACGGAGGCCACTCGAGTAAACGCTTCGTCTTTGACGGCCCAGGCGGCACTGGGAAATCTTTCGTGCTGAGCAAGATCCGGGCTGCTTTTCGACTGCAAGGCAACACAGCGCTGGCTGTGGCATCTAACGGGATTACCGCGCTGTTGTTGATGGGTGGAAGGACGGCGCATTCGAGGTTTAAGATCGGCATCGACCTGACGTCGACATCGACTTGCAGAATCCCAGTTCAGTTCGATTTGGCGGAACTGCTTCGTCGCGCAGCCTTGATCGTGTCGGACGAGGCGCCGATGATGAATTGCTACGCATTTGAAGCTCTCGACCGGACACTGCGCTAGCTACTCAGCTCTGATGAACCCTTCGGTGGGAAAGTGCTGCTTCTATTGAGCGACTTCCAGCAAGTTCTTCGTGTTGTGCCGAGGGCAACCCCTGGATAAATCGTGTCAACCTGCGTGAAGAGCTCTCCGCTTTGGCGCCATTTCGTGATGCTGAGGATCAGCATCAACATGCATGTCCGCGCTGCGCTGGACAATCAAGACGCGACGGAGATCCAAGAATTCGCTGACTTCCTTCTTCGGATCGGCGAGGGGCGGCACGATCCCTGTACTGTTGATGGCGGGTCGCACGCGAAGATCCCGAATGCTATGGTGCTCAATGCTGGCGAGAGAAGCGGGTCCGTGGAGGCTCTGATTGGACACATCTACGGCGAGCTGCCGGACAGGTTTCTGGACCCTGGCTACTTCTCCGGGCGGACTATTCTGACTACAGTTAACTCGGAAGTCCACGTGCTCAACGAAGAGGTGCTGAAGACATTACCCGGTGACCATATGGAGTACCTCTCCATCGACTTGGTGGAGGACAGCAACCAAGGACAGAGAGCGCTCTACCCGGTGGAGTTCCTTAACACACTGACCGTATCGGGGTTGCCGCCACACAAGCTTCAGCTCACGATTGACTCGCCTATTATGCTTCCCCGCAACATCAACGGGGAGCAAGGTCTCTCTAAGGGCACCCGCCTGCAATTTCGGCAGCTACTTCGCAATTGCATCATCGGCGAGATCTTGACCGGAGCGTTCGCTGGACAACACGTCGCGATTCCACGCATCCCGTTAGTGACAGGTGGGCAAGACCTCCCGTTCCGACTTCGAAGACACCTGTTCCCGGTGCAGCTGTCTTTCGCCATGACAATCAACAAAGCTCAAGGCCAGTCGGTGCACCACCTTGGTGTTTCCCTTCCCAGCCAGTCTTCTCCCACGGACATCTCTACGTCGCGCTATCGAGAGTCACCGAGAGGGTCAACGTGAAGATCCTGATCGACCACGACGTCCACGACGAGGATGGTCAAGTCTGCGTTTGGAACGTTGTCTACCCTAGCGTACTCCGTTAGTGCATATTACGTTTTGCAAGTCAGCGACTTCTGGTAAGATGCTGAATATATGATTCTTTTGTGCTCAATTCTGAAAATTCTTCTTTTTCGCCCAGCGAAGACAGGCACAACAACCTTGTTACTAGTTATAATATATGTTATATTAAATTGCACGATATTTTAGTTAGATGAGTGCTATTCGAAAGTGGAAGGATATAACGTGCTAGTATTATGATACATCCTCGAGGAACAAGATTCGCAACACCAGCACAACAGCCAGCCGAGAGACGGACACCTCCATGGTGCAGGCAGGTGGCTGCTTAATCGCATTTGACCCCAGAGCGGCTTGAATCACACAGCAA
>JAASFJ010001099.1:0-11973 GCA_023333755.1 Globisporangium uncinulatum
CGACGCGAGATTCCTGTCTCGCGCTCGGCTGCGCGCGCACCGTGCTCTTGCGCCATGCCCACCACCTCCAGCTTCCGCTGGATGGTGTACGAGCGCTGCACGCGGGCTGCGGTCGTCGTTGTCGTCGTCATCGGCTCCATGGTCGTGCTAAATTGGTCTGCCGATCTTTTTTCGGCACCAATGAACAACAAACAGATTTGATTGGCCAAAATTATTTATTTTTGCCGTCCAGTAAAAAATGGTGTGGGCGTGTTTTGTGTGTGGGCGTGTTTTTCCGTCGTTATCTGTACTGACATTGAGCTCTGTTCTGTTCTTCAAGGTCCTGTCGGCCAGCACTGGTTCAGTTCCTGAACTAAATTGCGGCCTACAACGTCGTTGCCTCGAGCCGTGCCGCTCCAAGCAAGATGCCAAATCGTCGGCGCGAATCAGCTCTGGAGCGTTGGTGCATTCGTAAGTCGGACGCCGCACATCGAGCACACCACGTCGCATCTGCGCTCATGTTTTGCCACATCGCGTTGGAGCACGATTTAGTTCGTAAGTTTGGTCGATTTGCGTTCCGCCACCAGTTGTGGATGGTCCCTTTAGGCTCGGCGGCACACATCTCTTGGATTGCCGAACGAAATTGTGCGTCCTCACTCGAAAGGAGCCTGAGCGACGCTGTCACTGTTCTTCAAGTTGTGCGCGCAGGAGTCACACTTGCGCTATCATTTTTGCTCAGCCGCCGCGGAATCCGCAACCAGTCGCTCAACGCGTTGGGGGCGCTCGCGGCTTCCGTCATCGCTTTCTCTCGATCGCGAGCCACCGCGAAACGACAGATGGACGCGAATTACGAGATCGGGAACCAGCGCTCGCGATAGATATGTGTGTATGCAAGCGGAAGCTGGTTTGCTGAAGTATTGGTATCAACGTTCGGTACTAACCGAACAAACTTGAGCGCTTCGCCTTCAGGTGTCACGTGCAGCGTGCTGGCCGCTAACGCGGCACTCTACAGTACTACTATCACGTAGTGCATCGCTCCTTCGTTCGTAGTGGCACCACTGTATAGCTTCCTACTACTGTACTACTCGCGAGCGACATTGGTCACTACGCGAGCTGCACTGCAGACCCAAGGGGCGTGCCAGCTAAGCGCTGACCACCAGCGCTCCGCGGTTGTGCAGTCCGGCACGAACAGCGCGGTGCCGGCGCTCAGTCTAGCGATGTCGGTGCTTGGTAGCGCGTTCGATGGTGGATTGTACTTGACTGCTGTGAGCCTGTTCTCCGGCACGGCGTTGGCGTAAGAGGTTGTGCTTGGCACCGCCACAGGGCTGCTCAGTACACTCCTCGACTTACTGTTAAGCGCCACGCTGTAGTCGTCGTGGTTCAATACGGAGTGCCACATGATGTGCAAGGAGCAGCACCACGCGAAGTCCGCAGCGACGCACCTGAATGGCGCAGATATGCTCACGAACGAGCAGATAAGTGAACGCCGTGACAGTGATCGCTACGACGATGGCGAGTGGGCTGCTGGTACATACCGCGCAGATATTGGACGCGCCGCATAGCGCCTGGCTACCGCTGCCACTTCCCTTCCGTATCCGATGGGTCCCGCATCACGTCCGCCCACCGTCTGCCACGCATTCGCGAGTAACGAGGGCGGCCCGTCCCCGAAGGAGACGGCGCCAACTGAGGAGACAGTGTTACCGCCGAATTTGGTGGACACCAACTGGTAGAACGCCTTGGTCGAGGGTCGTGGTCCTTACCTAGCGTGCGCGCTGCGGCGGCGACGCTCCTCCGATCGCAAGCGAGCAAATGTGTGTGAGAAAGAGAGAGAGTCAGTGAGTCAAGGATTTGGAGGAAAGTGGAGCTCACACATGGTGTGAGCTCTCGAATGTTGTGCCGAGGCTTCGCTTGCTGGGCAGACGCCATCTTGGTGGAGGAAATACAAACGCGCGACAACGGGCAGCGCGAGCTCCCCGATTCGCATACTGTATTCTGTTGAAGTTGTTTGTGGCGGTCGATACCGCCGACGCCACCCCTCTGTGTCGGATACCGTGTGCGTCGTAGGCAGCACCCTTTGGACAGTACGTACACATACTGGGAGCTCGTGGGCGCTGGAGAAATGCGGGCTTGTCCACCCGCCACGTAGCGTCTTCAGTGCCGAGATTCACGCAAGTGCCTCCTCAAGCTTCGCACCCAGTGCTCAGCAAAACGCCGCCACGACTGGACTCTCGATTCGCTGACTCTTTCGCTCGAGGTGTACACACGTTTGACTGCACTTATTCCAGTACAGTACACAGGACTGGATTGGACTGGACGGACGGGAAGGGCTTTGCCTTGCCAGGATCAGCAGATCGAGGAGTTTGGGTGTCCATTTTAAAAAGAGTTGATGACAACAGGGCTCGCGGCCTTGAAGATGTCGGCAAGCCGCAAAACGACTGGGAAAGGACTGGCTCCTTCCAGTCGACAAGAGGCGCGCGGTCTCGCCATTTCGAACTCGATCACGCCTACGGATCACGTCGGACACGGCTGGTCTGCTGCTCACCGAATTTCCGGCCGCCTTGACACTCAGTCTTTTAGACGACGACGAACTGAACTCAACATCGAGTTCAGTTCGGTCGTCGTTGTGTTGCAGGTTTGCTTTGAAAAAGAAGAATCAGCACGATTGTCGTGGCGTCGTCGTGTCCCATTGGCGTGTCCCGTTTGAACGGGTCTCCGTTGCACTGGCCAGCAACATGGCAGCAGCAGCAGCTTTCAAGCAAGTTGACAGACAAGCGATTGGAAAGGGATCTGTGTGCCTTCGCGGAGAGTAATCGATTCGCAAGCTTTCGCATCGGACCCAACGAACAGGCCGCCCGCCTGCACTGGACGAGACTTTCGATCTCGACCTCAACCGCAAACACCACGAGCGACACGAGCCGCGACCCCATTCCCTCTTGGCCTTCCCTTCCGCCTCCGCCATGGCGCCGGGCTCGTCGATGCCCATGTCAGCCAAGTTCCTCCCGCGTGTCCACATCACAGCAGCGGACGAGCGCGAGCTCAAGAACCTTGCAGACGAGAGTCTGCGCGAGACAATGCACTTGTACGAGGAGTTCCTCTACGTGGGCCGCCGACAGGTGGACAAGGCGCGCTGGAAGCTCGTGAAGGAGTGCGAGACCGTGCAGGTGTTCAAGGAGCGCAACGACAAGGCGGGTATGGAAACAGCAGCGTCGTTGGGTAGCGCGCGCAACAAGCGGCACACGATGGAGATCGGCCCGAAAGCCGCCATGGCCGCGAACTCGCGCATGCCGCTCATGCTCGTGGCCGGCACGGCACAGGGGACGCTCGACGACGCGCTCTACGGGATGTACGCGGACGACACGAGCTCGTTGCGACGCCGCGGCACGTACGAGAAGGACATGATGGAAGACACGGCCGTGCTCTCGTCGATCGAAGGACCGTCGTTCACGGATCCGTTCCACCACCTCAATGTCGTGTGGATGCTGCGCGACTTCCCAGCGGGGCTCAATGCGATCGCGCGTCGACGCGACTTCGTACTGCTCGACAAGATGGGCACGACCACGACGTCGCGTGGCGAGCGCGTCGGCTACTACATCGTGCACTCGATCCAGCACCGGGACTTGCCGGAGCTCAAGCAGGCAAATATCGTGCGCGGTCTACTCTCGTACTGCCTTGTCTTGCGCCAGCTCGACGCCGAGCGTGTCGAGATATTCAACCAGACGCTCGTCGACCCAGGGGGCTCGCTCATGGCTTTCATCGTCGTGACCGAAGCGGCAAAGACGCTGCTCTCGTGCGGCAAGATCATGCACAGCGCACACAAGAAGAAGCTCTTCTACTTCATGCGCAAACAGGCGCGCTTGAACGCGCTCACAGCGACGAACCGCGTGAGCCCATCACCACTCTCGCACTCGTCGTCGTCGTCCGAGAGCGGCTCAGACGCGTCCGTGCTTGCGCGGTACCAGATGACGATGCGGCAGGTGTCGGACCACTGTGGGTCATGCGAGCAGAAGATCAGCTCGTTCTTCTCGTCCGGCGGCGTCTTTTGCCAGATCTGCCAGCGGGTGCGTTGCCCAGTCAGTCGATTGTGTTGCGCGTCTTGCGTCGATGGAACAGTGCGCTGACACGTCCTGCTTTCGTATCCTCCTCTCTCAGATGATCTGCTCGCGTTGCAGCGTGAAGAAGAACATCGTGATCGAAGCGACAGAGAAGAAGGTGCTTGTCAAGCCGTTTGTGTTCTGCGTCTTATGCACAGTCAAGGCCAAGAACTTCCCGTCGACGCAGGTCCAGATCGAAGAGCTGCGCGAGCGTGCGCCGTCGTCTTAAGTAGTTTAAAGCCGTCAGTCGGCCAGACCATTCCGTGTACATACCGTGATTCCTGTAGTTACGTTCCACCTCAATGTACAACAACAACACCAACACTGTTGCACGTCGGCTGGTAGTCTGAGGTAACATGCTGCGTCGTGGCCCAGGGCCACCACTATACAGATGACTGAAGGTAGCTCAGAAGTGCCGGATGATGTACCAGAACACTCGGTGCTCGCGTTGTCGTCTACTCGGCCGGGTTGCTAGACTGGACGACATCGATCATCCAATGAGCACTCTGACTCCACTCGGAGCTTTGTCGCTTACTCCCGCCTCGCACGCTTTCACTCCTCGATGGCACGCTCCGCATCATCTCGCTGTTCGCCTGTGCCATCCAGTACGCCTCGTTCGCAGTGCTCTGCAGCGCCAGGATCTTGGAGTAGACCGCCGCTTGCTCCGGTGTCATCCCACTCACCGCCTCAGCTTCACCTGCTGCGGTCGCTGCTGCTACTGCCGCTATCGCAGACGCCGATCCTAGAGTGCCAACTTCACGACAGTGATCGCCGCTCGAGTCGCTCAAGGACGACTCGCCAGGTTCGGATGCCATGCGTGAGTCGCCCGTGAAGCGCATGGACGAGTGTTCCTCGCTGGTGGACGTGGGGGCGTTGCTGCTGCCACTGCTGCCTCTGATGCCATCCAGGGGCCTCTCCGGGCACTCGGTCTGCGTCTCCAGCTGTTCCTTCTGCCGCTGCGTCATCATCAATAGCAACAGCTTCTCCATGTCGTCCTCCGAGATGCCGCTCTCGTCGTCATCGTCGCTGAACTGGTACTGGTCCACGTCAAGCTCGCTCAGATCATCGGATATATCGGACAGTTTGCCCCTGTCATGATCGTCCCCGCTGCCCGCTCGCCGCTTGCTCGGTGGCGTGCTCTGCTCGTCGGGATTCCCGGAGCTTTCCAGTGCGGAGAACTCCTCTTGCGGCAGGTACTGCTCGCCCGAGATCGAGAAGCCCGGCTCGGCCGGCCGAACCGACATGTTCTTGGCCTCTGTGATGCACTGCACGCAGCAGGGCACCTTGTACACTGCGTGCGCTGCAACCGAAAAGAGCGCCTTCTTTGCATGGCACTGCGAACACACGAGTGCGCTGCAGACGCCACAGGACCTCAGTGACGAGAAGTAGCCTGCGGTCCCGCGACACTGCGCGCACACGCGACTAGTGTTCTCGCTACTCGCTCGTCCAGGCGCTGTCCGCTTGAACTGGACGTTGCGCAGCCTTAATAGCGTCAGCTTCTTCGCTTCGGCGCACGGTGCGAGCCGGGAGACGCCTCCGAGTACCTTGGTCGTCATCACGGTCGAGAAGTGCTGAATGAGCTCACCGGCCGGGTCGTACAGTCCGTGCGAGTACACCTCGACGACGCCTGGTACGGGCTCGCGATAGATGAAGCAGATCTGCGCCTTGCCACGCACGACGTCCTTGGGTTCGAACGCTGGACAGGTCCGCAAGTCCACCGACCGGAGCATGTAGTAGCCAAAGACCGCGCCGTGGTGGTCGCGCTCAATCCCGAGCGAGATGGCGACGCACCAGTCGCGCGGCTTAATGATGAGAGACGCTGGGAGTTGCGCGTAGAACCACTTGACGCCGAGGTAGTGGAACGGATCCTCTGGCGTCGCACGCTCGAGGTTCATCAGTACGGTGCAGTCCGTCGCGGTTCTCGTGAACACCATGTTTGTCTGGATCTCGTCGTGCTTTGTGTGGTACGCGCCGTACACGACATCCTCGATCGATCCCTCTATGCGACCAACCGAGAGCACACTTGGCTCGTACGCGCCCGTGTCGCTTGTGAACACGCCTGTGTGCGCACGCCGTCGGAAGACGCGCAACTCGCGCTTCCGTTTCGCGAGCCGCCACTTGGTGACGTCCACCTGCCGCTTGGCTGTGTGCACGAACGCGAGCTCGTCTGCAAGCGTGAGCTCAAGCTGCGCACGCATCGTGTCGCGGATCTTCGTGCGCTCGTCGTCGCTGAGCTGCGCGTCGCCGAAGTAGCCCTTCGGCAGCGGGTGCAGCCTGGGCTTGCCTGCGGTGGACATGGGAGACCGGCGTGGTGTTGTGTTGAGCAGCGTTTGTCGAAGCCGTCGTCTGCCTGGGATCCACCCGCCCGAGCGACCTGCGTGTTGAATCTTGACGGGAAATGAGTGGTGCTGCTGACCGTGCGTGGCGTGCAGCGCGGAGTTAAGCTGACGTTTGTCGAGATTGGATATAAGTGGGTGTACAGTACAGAACGGATGTCTGTGTCACTGACATTTTGACAGCCAATCGGTTTGGCCTCTCCAAGTAATTCAGCGGGGCCGAAAGTGAGACTGAGTGACAAAGTGTACTGAGACCAAGTTCGTGAAAGGACTTGAGACTGTTACGTAGCTTGAAGAGGTCAGTCACGATCAAGATTTGGCTCCCGCTCGAAGCTACTGTACGGAACGGACGGAGCACAAACACAGAAATGGTGTTTGTGTGCCCACTTGGTTTGTCGGAGCTGGAGCGGTGACTCGCCGCGTGGACTTGCCCTCGACAACAAGTGCCATGCCATCAAGAGGGCTACATCGCGCAGCTAGACGAAGGCGAGACAGGAGTGATCGCTTCCGCGCTCCAACTCGAACTCCACGTGTACAATAAGTACCATGAACAGCCGTATGGAATGCACTTGACAATCGAGCTCAAAGAATAGAGCCAAGCGCTGGTCAAGGACTGCAGTCCCATGCCTTGCCTCGTTCAAGCGACCAACACGCTCCCAAGTCAGATCAACAGTTCAATTCATCGGGTAATCCCCGCCGGTCGTTCTCTGCGCCGCCCACTGCGAAAGCTGCTCGCATGCACACACGCCTTGTGTGTAATCTATCTCTCGCGTCACTCTGTCTCTACGTCTCTATTGTCACTACTTCCCTTCACTGACCCTCCTCTCCTTCAGCCATCTCTCGCCCACACGTCACGGCTTGCTCCGCATCATATCGCCGTTCGCCTGCGCCATCGAGTACGCTTCATTCGCAGCGCTCTGCAGCGCTAGCATCCGGTAGTAGATCGAGGCTTGCTCCGACGTCATCCCACTCGCCGCCGCAGCGGCTGCAGCTGCACCTGCTGTCGTCGCTGCCACTGCTGCTGCTGCTGCTGCTGCGGACGTGCTTACTAGGAACGAAGCGTCACCTCCGCTGCTGTGCATGTCACCCGAGTCGCTCCGGAGCGACTCGCCGTGTGTCGCCCCCGCTCGAGCACCGCTTGTGTGGCTCGTCCCACGCTCTCGCTTCACGTGCTGCCGCTGCGCTAGCATCGACGCCAAGATCTTCTCCACGTCATCCTCCGAGATGCCACTGTCATTGCTGAGCCGGCGCTGCTGGTTCACGTCCAGCTCGGCCATATCGTCGACCAAGTCCGACACTCCACTCTTGCTGTGCTCCAGCTTCTCCAGCGGTAGTGGTGGCTGCGACCTCTGGCTGTACGCAAGCTCAAGCTCCTCCTGCGCCTGCGACAGAGATGCCCGCGCGCTGCTGTGGTCGTCCGGACTCTCCGAGCTCTCAAACATCGCGTACTGGTCGTACGGCAGGAACTGGCCGCTCAAGATCGAGTACGCTGGCTCCGCTGGACGCACTTTCATGTTCTTCGCCTCGACGATGCACTGGTGGCAGCACGACACTTTGCACAGCGAGTGCGCTGGCCCGACAAAGATCGACTTCTTCACACAGCACTGCGAGCACACGGCATCGCCGCACACGCCGCAGTGCTTGAGCGACGAGAAGTACCCTGGCGTCGCACGGCACCGCGCGCACACTCTCGAGGACTTGCTGTCGCTGCCTTGGCGTCGCCACGGTGGCGACCGCTTGCCCTGGAAGTTGCGCAACGCCAGCAGCGTCAGCTTCTTCGCTTCCGCGCACCGTGTGAGTCGGAACACGCCCGACATGACCTCGATCGTCATCAACTTTGAGAAGTGCTGGATGAGCTCGCCAGCGGGGTCGTACAGTCCTTGCGAGAAGACCTCGACGACGCCCGGCAAGGGCTCGCGGAAGATGAACGAGATGTGCGCCTTGCCACGCACGACCGCGCGCTGGTCGAACGGCGGGCAGCACCGGATGTCCGCTGACCGCAGGATCGTATAGCCGTACCGCTCGCCGTGCACGTCGCGCGTGATGCCGATCGCTTGGATGTGGCACCAGTCGCGCGGCTTGACGATGAGCGACCCAGGGAGTTGGGTGTAGTACCACTTGACGCCGAGGAAGTGGAACGGGTCCTCTGGCGTTGCGAGCTCGAGGTTCTCGACCACGGTGCAGTCCGACGTGCCGGCCCCGATAATGCCCATCGTGATCTGGAGATCCTCGTGGGTCTTGTCGTACCCGCCGTAGAGCACGTCCTCGATCGAGCCTTCCATGCGGCCGACCGCAAACATGCTCGGCGCCTCGGGGTCCTCGCTGCTCGTCAACACGCTCGTGTGCGCGCGTCGCCGGTAGACGCGCAGCTGCCGCTTTGTCTTGACGAGCCGCCACGTCGCGCTGTCCACGCACCGCTGGTCTGCGTGCACGAACGCGAGCTGGTCGGCGAGCGCGCACTCGAGCTGCAGACGCACGCCATTGTGGATCCGGGACCGCTCGTCACCAGTGATTTGCGCGTCGCCAAAGTAGCCCTTGGGCAGTGGCACGGTCGGCTTGACCGCCATGGTGCGTGCGTGCGTATGTGCACGCTACGGTGCAATTACTGCTGGCAGTCGATGGCACGAGCGAAAATGAGCGGCGATGGAAGGAGTGGTTGATTCTCACCTTCCTGCTGCGCGTCCGTCACCCACCACGTGCGTGCGCGAAACTCGCCATCAAACGTTCTCACTATCGTCTTCTCGAGATACAGACAGTCGTCGGCTAGAAAAGGTGCCAGCGGAGAGACACAACAAAGCGCCAGCCGAACTTGGTTGGCCTCGACCTCAACAGTCAACTGCGCTTGGCGCACATCACTTGACGCTTGACGCTCGCAACTGCGAGCGTGGCTGCTTACCATGTTGATTGCGCGCTCGTACAACCAGTTTTTTTCTCTCGTCTCTCTCTGGAACGGGCCAGTCTGGACGCCCACGCACTCACCCGTTGCTGCAGTTGTGCACAAAGCGACCTATTTCCTTCTGCCCCGATATCGTCCGTCAGGTGCGAGGAGACGGTGAAAGTATCCGGTACTGCAGACAGACCATCGAGCACACATCTTCGCGATACGGGCAACATTGTTCCTGTAACCCGTTCCTGTATCAGTGGCTTCATGCATTTGCGGAGGCATTGGATGGTCGTCGAGTCTCCACAAGCTCAACGTGGCAGCGCTGCCGTCTCCGCGGTGTTCAGCTTCACGCCTTCACGCGGCACCGTTGCTTCAGTTGTCCAAACCAGCTCCAACCAACTTTGTTCGAGAGGAGATTCGTCTCGGACATTACGCGGTGGTGCTGTGGTGCGCGCGGGTGAGTGGAAATGCGATTGGTTCGTTCTGCTTCTCAATCAGAGTCAACTCCCGTAGCACCACAGCGCCAACGACGTACACCATCCGTCCCAACAAACACGTGAGCAAGTATTCTACAGTAGATTCTCAGCACAGGGGCACACGCCCGCCCGCAGCCAAGTTTGGCTCCGCCCAAGCCATGCCAAGCCGAGTGGATCCCGCTTGCAGCCAAGTTTGGCTCCACCCAAGCCAAGCCAAGCCCCAAGCTGACCGACCCAAATGATGTTGCTGCCTTTACATGTAAGCCCACCACTGGTAGCACCACTCCGTATGGTTGTTGTTGTTATGGCTACCCTCACGTTGTACTCGTACGCTCGGGTATACTGTAGATTTCACACTTCACACATGCGTAAGATGCAGAGTAGATGACTCGCTCGCACAAATCTCGCCACGCCAACGCTTCTCAACTTGTCATGTTGATTGTGCTCCGGCTTGTGAGCTGTGAGTCATCTTGGCGTGTCTGCCAACTGTTGCCCTCCGGAGAGTTCGTCCAGCGAGGACATCTGCGATCAGGGCTGACAAGTTATCGCTTTCCAGTTTCAACAAGAGCGCAAGTACCAGTAAGTACACCATACCGAACTGCATACAAGTGCAGTATCCGCTTCCCTAGCGCGATGGCGTTCCCAGAGCACCAACACGAACACAGCGCACGAATGTCATTTCACTGAGGCAGGCATGTTGAAGCATTGCATACGTGCACTGCCTCTTCATGCAACACTAAACAATACCACTGCCTCTTCATGCAACACCAAACATTGATCCCGGGCATGCTGCTGGAGGACTTCATTGAATGTTTGTTTGCAAGTGCGCGCTTGGGCGGTCACGACGAGTGTAGTAAACAGCTGAGGCACTTGCAATCAACTGCACCGCGCTCTTGGCGCGGTGCAGTCTCAAGGCGTAGCTTCCAGACTCGAGATCTGCAACATGAGCGTTCGAACTAATTTGCGTCGATCGTGGTCTACGCTTGTCTCTTTCGTTATGATGGTGCAGTTGCTCCATAAGGCTGATAGGTGCAATGCGTCCCAGCTTGTGAAGCAACACTGGGCTCTTTGCCGCGCTCGGCACTCACGAGTCGACGCGAACTCGGCTGACCAAGGTCTGCAAGTGTTAAATCTCCCCAATCAGATGTCGCTATTACCATTTACTGATATATTCTCTACTACTGATTTAATCTCTATCGGATATTCGTGTGTCAAATCTCCACATAAAATTTATACAGAAGTGCTGCCCAAATTTTAAGAACAAATGGATTTTTTTTTTGAAATATTATACAGATACACTAAATGGAGAATTGTACTTTTTGACTCTGGACATTAATTTCGACTCAACCAGATATTTGTTTAGAACACAGCAATAGTTTCCTGGGTTTTTTATTTTAGACTATATATTTTAATCAAACCTATTCAGCTGCTGTAATTTGTAATATATTAAATATTTTGATATATAGATATCATCAAAATACAGTGAGTACTATACTGGCTGCTATAAAAGAATTTGAATGTGAAATTCACTTTGGATGAATACATAATCTCAAATTCATCTCGAGATACTCCTCTGTACCATAAAGAAATGTGCATTGTGGGAAAGCAGCCACCATTCAACCGCAAATGCACACTTTTGTGCGAAATTTTCGTGTTCGTCTTCACTGATATCTTGAGAAGAAGCTTGATTTTTGCAGAGACCACATTCGCTGCCGTTTTCTCACAACACGTTGCTTTCAGTAACCACTTCTAACACAATTTACTTCAAAAACGCCTCAGTTGAGCAGAAAATAGCGATTTTAAGCGCAGAAATACCCACGAATTTAAAAAGACAGCAGCTTTTTAGCGTTATTTTGCGTTCAAACAGACTCGTCCTGGTCAGTCCTCTTAGTACGAACAGTACCCTCCGCAGTCTAGGTTAGTGTACCCTCAGTAACCTGTAATAGTAACCAATGGGTACACGTTGCGTTCGGGGCACGAAGGGCTCCCAGGAAGACACGGCCGTCCACTGCTGCAGCCCACTTGTGTGTTGCACTGCACGTTGTGGTGTGAGCTCTCAGGCGAGAGCTCTGGGGCTGCAGCTTGGACGCGCCAGCCACCTTTGTGTTGCATTCATACATACATGCATACACCCATACAAATACACAGTGAGAAGCACTTCACGACCTTTCGACTCCTTCTCCAACGACTGTCGTCAGAGGTCGCCG
>JAASFJ010001100.1:0-11959 GCA_023333755.1 Globisporangium uncinulatum
CGACGCTCTGCTCGCGCTCAAGCTCCTTCATCCGTGCCAGCACGCCAGGCACGTCGATGAAGGGTAGCACGGGCTCCTGCATTGCAGCTGTCGGCGGTGTCGCAGTTGCTGTGGCGCTTTGAGCTTTGGCTGTCGGATTTCGGATTTCGGGATGACGAGAAATGCGAGAGTTGGTCAGAAAAGTACCGAGTCGTGTCGATTTTCACGAAGTCGTACTGTGTCACAACTGTCGATTTACAGAGTCGTACTGCCGTAGTATTGTGCCATAACTGCGATTCGATGTCACGAATTCGGCCTGTGACTCAGGTTCAGATTATGATATTCATCAGAACCAGCTCCTGACAGTGTACCCCACCTGTATTACCAGTGGACGCACAAGTCTTAGGGATAGCAACCGAGTCGTTCGCTCTCGTCGTCCTACTGTCACGTCCACACCACGTGTGTGTCTCTCACTCTTACAACTTGGACGGCGGCTTGCGCGACTTCTGCTCCATCTGCTTGGACCAGTTCGAGAGCGTCGCACGCGGCATCACAGGCGGCTTGTACAGGTACTGCCCGCCATCAACAATGAAGACGTCGCCCGACACGAACGAGCCAGCGGCCGAGACGAGGAAGAGCACGGCGGCGGCAATGTCCGTCTTGTGGCCGACGCGGCCGACGGGGATGCCCTGTCGCATGAACGCATTGATCTGCTCGGGACTCACATCACCAGCCAGTTTCTGCGTCCCCGTCGTGTCGGCGATCGGACCAGGCGCAACGCCTGTCACACGGATGCCAAACTGGCCCCACTCGAGCGCAAGCGAGCGCGTGATACTGTCGACTGCAGCTTTCGCGGCAGACGCGTGCACTTGGTACCATGTCGCAGGCAGCTGGAGCGTCGCAGTGATGTTGATGATACGCGCGTCGCCAGTTGCTTTCAGTGCGTCAAACGCTGCACGGCACATGTTGAACGTCCCGACTGCGTCAATGTCGAGGACTGTACGGAACGCGTTCGTTGAGAGCGACTCGGGGAGTGCGAGGAAGTTCCCAGCAGCGGCGTTCACAAGCACGTCGAGCTTCCCGAACGCTGCGACGACCTCAGCGACTGCAGCTGCGCCGTCTTTGTCGTTACGTACGTCGCCTTGGACTGCGATCGCGTCGACGCCACGCGCTTTGAGCGCTGCGATTGTGGACGCGAGCACAGCCGCACGGCGGCCCATGACTGCGACTTTCGCGCCGTACTCACCGAGCTTGAGAGCGATCTCCTGGCCAATGCCCGAGCCGCCGCCTGTCACGAGCGCAACGCGGCCAGCGACAGCGTCGCGGTTGAATACTTGGGCGATCGCAGCAGCGTCCATTTTTCTATCAGTTGATGGAGAGCGGAGGGAGGGAGGGAGGGAGGGATGACGTGCGTGCGGATGCTGGGAGCTGGTGCGGGCGGAATCGCGAGTGTGCGCGATTGAACTTTTCAAAGTCCGTCGCTTGGCTTTTTGCTTCATCAACACGCTGCATCAACACAAACCGCTCGTGGCTCGTACCACCGACTCTCGTCCTCCTTCTATGTACGATTGTGACAGAATAAAACGACTGAACCACCACTGATGCCCTCTCAAGTTCGAATCTCGCAGCCATACAAACACTGAGCCAAACGTTCACTTATCGTTTGAGCCGAGCAAGAGGGAGCACAGGCGAAGAGGTCCGGTCCTCGGGCGCTTCCTCCTCCATCGTCCCCGCCACCGCCTGCCCACCCACCCAAACAGCCTTGCTGCGACTCACGTCCTCCTAACCAAACAAACCATGAGCGTGTCGGCGTACCGAAAGAACTACCTGGCGGACAAGAAGCCGTTCTTTAAACACTTCCACCCGAAGGACGTGACGATCACGGCCGTGCGCACTGTCGCGATCCAGGGGCTCATGATCTTTAACAACTACGTAGCAGCGCTCGAGCTCGAGCTAGAAGACTCGGACGACGACTCGAGTGACGCTGACGACGACGACGACGACGACGCGGCCAAGAAGAAGACGGCCAAGCCCGAGTTCGTGGCGCCGTCGCTCGAAGAGTTCAGTGCTGCGTGCACCAAGTCGTTTGCCAAGTCGGTCAGCATCACGACGTTCCTGCGCTCGCTTGAGGAAGTGTCGCTGCGCTGTCTGCGTCCGCAGGTCGTTGGGAAGCTCATTAAAGGTGCGACTTTTGTAAGTGTGGTTCACACAAAAACCACACTGGCATTGGTGGCTGACGGGTGGTTAAATTATGTCTGCCACCTTAGATGTGAGCAAGTCAGCGACCCGCAAGTACATGCGCACAACGAGCCGCTTCACTGCTGCAACGCTGATGGTCAAGACAGGCATGCGCGCGAACATCCTGAGCCACTTTGCCATCTTCCTCGTTGAAGAGGTGCGTCTTCGTGATGTTGTTGTGGTGGTTGTTACGGTTCTTCTATGTGGATGTGAATGCGACAATTAACATAAGATTCACTGTACGTTGCAGACGCACCAGCTCATCCTGATCCTGTACCGCCGCTTCACAGCCAAGCCGTCGGCAAAAAAGACTACCGGGAAGCATTTGCGCACCGGCGCGGACGAGACAAGCGACGATGCAGAGCACACCCGGTTTTTGGAGATTACGCTGCGTAATGCATCGCGCTCAGGACTGGCAATCGTCACGGGCGGCGTCGGCGCTGCGATCGGCACGCTCATCCGTCCGGGCCTTGGCACGATCATCGGCGGTACCATTGGCGACACGATCGCGTACGTCGTCTAGCCTCCGTTGGCAGTGGAGATGCGATTACGTAAGCACCATCAACGCCATGTTAGAAGCTTTCTGCAGAGCTGTATGTACTGTATGTATGGGGGTGTCTGCTTCGAGAAAAGGGTGTGGAGTATGCAGTGGCTTATAAGAAAGCAGCAGCAGTACCTGCTGATGCGCGAGTCGCACACTCGTTCAGCTCACGTCGTGGCAGACACTGCAGGCGCCTCCGCACTGAGCGCACTGAGTGGGACGCTCGTGATTGGCGTCGCAGCCGTGTCCTTCTCACTCGCGTCAGTCTGTCGACCACATACAAGCGACAGTAGAGGAAGTGTGAGTGGGTTATCAGTCCCAGCCAGCAGCAAACGTAGACAGCTAGAATAGCGTACCCCTCCAGTCTCGGCCGTGGTTGTTGCTGCGTGCGGCACTGGCAGTGGTGTGTCAGGAACTGACGGGCGGAACGTATTGTTCATCGCCCGGCCTGAGTGACCACCGCCAAGGTACGCAGGCAGCGCTGCGAGCGGGATCCCGTGGTTCTGCGCCGCTTCGAGGAACTTGTCGCCTTCCTTGAAGACCTGGATCTTCTCGCGCGTCTCGGGGTCAATCAGGCCCGCAATCATCTTCCACGCGCCGTAGAACACGAACGGCGCATTGATCAAGTAGAGCCGGTGGAGCGTCTCGGGATAGTAATGCTGGCCGACATCAAAGATCGGCTGGGAGGTAGGCACGGTAGTCAAGTGGTAGTCAGTCAGCGCCGACATTCTTACAAGACATTCCACCCGCCATCCTATACGCACCTTGAGGTAGTTGATAATGGAGCGCGAGAGGTGCTTCATCCCGAGTCCCTTGAGGTCGACAATGCAAATGTGTTTGTACACACGCGCTCCGAGCCGCTTGGAAATCGCCGCTTTTTCCCACTGGATGCGCTCCATGTACTGGACGCGGTGCGGCAGGAGCTGCTCAATGTGCGCAAACTGCTGCTGGAAGACGTCGAGTCGGATCTCTGCGATGCGGTCGACGGCGACGAGGTGGCCGCTCGTGTCTTCACCGTAGACGTAACCAGGCCAGCAGTCGAAGGACACTTTGCTGTGCTCGAGCTCGCGCGTGAGGATGCTGTCAGCGCCGTGGGCCGCACGCCACGCGAGGATCCGTGCGGCCTCTGCGAGCGTCACTTGCAACCGGTTCTTCTTGTGCGCTCGGAACGCACGAGCGAGGCGAATCTTAAAGTCCTCGGTGCACGCGTCGCCGTGCGCAGCAGCGAGCGCGTCGTAGAACGGCTGGTCCTCAGCGCTCAGCTGCTGGCGCTGCTCGTTGTCGAGCGGCATCGTGAGTGGAATGGAGCGTGTGGACGAAGTGGTGACAATGGCGCGAATCGGAGAGTGAGAGCGATGTGCTTGAGCATGAGAAGCACTCTTTCCTATAGTCGAAGCCACAACGAGTGGAGAGCTTCACGTTCTGGCCCAGCTCTCGATCTGGCGCATTTTGGGGTGTCGCGTCGCTTCGCGCCCGTTAGGATCTGTCGCCAGCCAATCATCGTGCGAGATGTAAATAACCCGATCAAAGAGGATATTTATAAATGTGGCGACCAGTCGAGCAAGTGCGAACCATGGACGAGATGTTCGCATGGACGACGACTCGCAAGAGGCACAAAGTAGAAGAGAAAAGAGGCCAAGGCGATGATGACACCAGCCACAGATGGTGGTCGGAGTGTACCGCATTCATTCCTGCTGGAAGCTTATGTGCGCGAACTTAGCGGCAGAGCTCTCTTTCGTGCTGGTGCTGGTGCTGGTCCAGTAGACAATGAGTAGTCCACTCGCTCGACTCGGACGACAGCGATGTCGTCACGCTCCTCGTCTACAGACGCGTGACCTCCCAGTCCTCCACTGTGCGCTCGAGCACGTCCTCGGGCGCCGTGTCGAACACGCCGGTCTCTGTTCGCCGTGGAATGTGGCGCTCCTTCAAGAGCTCGGGCTTGGGGATGATCGTGCCCGTCTTCTTCGACACGCGCACTTTCTCACCGTCGTCCATGAAGCGGATCGCCACACGCGTTGGCTTGCTATGGACGCAAGTCGTTACGTAGCGACACGTACACACACACTCGCATTAGAAGGACACCAGCTCTCGGGTCAGGAACGAACGAAGCCTGCTCAACGTACCCGATCGAAGGGTCCACAAGGTTCACGTTGCTGTAGTGGATCGGACCAGGCGAGAGGTACGCGCGGCCAGACGCTACTGGCGTCGACTTGACGTAGCGCGAGTGCTGCACACAACCAACCGCCCGTTCCTCCGCTGTTAGCACCAGTCTGTGGGCTCTGCCACACTTACAGAAGTCAATCAATCGTATGCACCATGTTGATGTTCTCGACAATGAGACGGTTCTGGTCACGGATGACGCCGACGACCGCCCCCTGCTTGCCCTTGTGCGGGCCATTCACGACCTCCACCTGGCGTCACGTGACAAGCACGCAGACAGCGAGAGAGATAGAGAGGGGGTGTTAGGGACGCTCTGCCTCGTCCGTGCTGTGGTTGTGTCAAGCAGGAGCCGTACCATGTCGCCCCGCACAATGTGCCAGTTCGGGATGAGGTCGATGGCCTTGGATTTTCGGCGCGGCCCACGGCGGAACGCGAGCGGGATGCGGGTCGCCATGACGGAGCGTGCGAGCGGGTGCCTGCGCGTTTGCTGCCTTCCTGGTGTGGGTCTCGCTGCGGTCTCCGCCTTCCAATTCCATGGTACAGTGTACCGATCGCTTGCCCAAAAGTGGTACAGTGGACCAGTCCAGCTCGCAGCCACCAGAAAAAGTGAAAAAAGGGGAGCAGAACCCGTCTCTCGAGCGCCGCCCGCCCCCACCACCAAGCAAGCGTGCGCCGCCAGCGACAGCCCGCAGTAAAGCAGGAAGAAGAAGAAACTTAGCACAGCCAACGAACATGTCGGACGTCGAAGTGCCCAAGGCACCGGACGCAGCAGCGGCTGCAGCAGGAGGCAGCGTCCCGCCCGCGCCCGAGGACATGGCCGCGATCTTTGACCTCACGAAGAAGAAGAGGAAGACCAAGACGACCAAGACAAAGACCAAGAGCGAGGTGCGCTTCTCACAATGCTGTGTGTATCTGTGTGCGTATGAATACCATACAAGGGGGAGAAAGACACTGAGGATCCGCCTGCATGAACAGAAGAAGAAGGGCGACGGCGAAAGCGACGCGAGTGCTGAACCGAGTGCGTCGAGCGGCGCAGAGGCCGCTTCGAGCGGCACCGCCGGCTCTGTGCTGGTCCAGGACCCTGCGACGTACGCGTACAAAGACGAGCTGCTCGCACGCATCCTCGCAAAGCTGCACGAGAACAACCCGGAGCTCACGGACCGGAAGCGCACGACGATGAAACCGCCGCAGCTCATGCGCGTGGGCACGAAGAAGACGCTGTGGGTGAACTTCCAGGAGATTTGCCAGATGATGCACCGCAGCCCCGAGCACGTGCTCCAGTTTACGCTCGCAGAGCTCGGCACGGAAGGGTCGATCGACGGGAACCAGCGGCTCGTGATCCGCGGTCGTTACGTGCCCAAGTACATTGAGAGCCTCCTGCGCAAGTACATTATGGAGTACGTGTCGTGCCAAATGTGCCGCTCGCCGAACACGACGCTCACGCGCGACAGTGTGAGCCGGCTCTACTTTGTGCACTGCCAAGACTGCGGCTCGTCCCGGTCGGTGGCCGCCATTCGCTCGGGGTTCCACGCTGCGACACGTGCCGACAGACGAGCTGCACGCAAGTAGACGACACGACACGACAAGGCGTCCAGTCGGCTGTCGGCTGTCGGCTGTCGGCTGTCGGCTGTCGGCTGTCGGCTGTCGACTGGGAGATCGTGGTCGTTGGTCGTGCTCTGGTGTCGGCATTGTAGGTGCTCAACTGGTGACGACGAGGCGGCCGACACTGTCGACCGAGTGAAGAAGAGAACAACAGGAGAGAGCAGAGAGAGAGAGAGAAGCAGAAGAAGCGAGAGTAAGGAGAGTGAAGCTCTTGTCTTTATGCGTCTGTCTGCCGTGTGTCGTCTCTCCCTATTGAGCTATTCCGTCTATTGAGTGTGTGGCGTCCGACTGGACTCGCTCGCTCGTTCGTTCTTAGCGGGTGTTCGTGATCGTAATGTGGCGCTCGAGGCCGTCGCCGACACTCACGTGCTGCAGCCCCAAGCGTTCCGCGCAGTCGTGGGCGAGCAGGCGTTCAAAGCCGTTCAGCATCGCGTCCAAGTGCAGCACTGCAGTCGCGCCGGACGCTGCGTACGCCTCGATCTTCTTCACAAGCGAGTGCGAACTCCCAGTCGAGATGCCTGGGTTCGCACTTCCACGGTGCGCTTTCACCGGTGCCCGCTTGGCGACAGCGACAGTTGTCGGCTTCACTGGTGTCGGTTTCTTCACTGGCGCCGACGTGGCGATAGCTTCGTCCGACGACGAGTCGCTGTCGCTGTCGGCCGTTGCGACTGGCTTTCGTGGCGTGACAGCAGCGACACGCGGCTTCTCGTCGTCGTCGTCCGAGTCCTCGGACGACGACGAGTGCGACGACGCTGTCGCCACGGGCTTCGGTGCAGCGACTGGACGGACCGACGACGCGCGCACGATCGGGCGTTCGTCTTCGTCGTCGCTCGACTCGGAGCTGATGTCTCCGCGACGAATCGGAGCAGCGACTGTCCGGACAGCGGCCCGTACGACCTTTGCGGGCGTCACAGTAGGAGCAGCAACGGCAGTCGGCTTGTCGTCGTCGTCGTCGTCATCCGAGTCGTTGTCGCTGTCGTTGTCTGCGACGTCGTCGTCGATCTCCATTGGTGTAGCTTGCTTCGGCTCCTCGTTATCGTCGTCATCCGACTCGGACTCGGACTCGGACTCGTCGCTCGAGAGCTCGTACTTCGGCACACTCTCGACGTACGCAATCTCTGGAACACCTCGCGTCGCAGCAGCCTTCGTGGTTGAGACCGTCACGGGAGCGATCGCCGGCGCCGGAACGAAAGCAGCAGTCCCACCTGTCGCGTTGTCCGATTCGTTCTCCAACTCCATGTCGGAAGCCACCGACGCCTCCGAATCGCTGCTCAGATCAAACTTGGGCACACTCTCGACGTACGCCATCGCGCCAACACTCGACGTCGATGTCGTTGACTGCGCTGTCGCCTTTTGCTTCTTCAGCGCAGGCTCTGCGACTGCTGCGACAAGTCTTCTCTTTCCAGCGACAGTAGCAGCCGACGACGACGACGCTGTCACCTCTTCTTCCGAGCTGAGCGTGCTCCGCACGTGGGTCCGCAGACTCTTGAACTGGTGCACCGACGCGTCGCAGGACGCGCACAGCACGACCGCGCACTGCGCGCACTGGACACTCGACTCGGTCGCCTCGCACTCGTCGCACCGCGGGTTCGCGACGCGCACGACGAGCGGTGCGAGCTGTGTGCGCGTGTGCGACCGCATCACTTTCGACTGGTGCACGAGCGCGAAGCACGCGTCGCAGTAGTGCGCGTTGTCGCACTTGCTGCACTCCCACTGGGCGAAGCCTGCCTGCTCGCACTCGACACACGTGCGACTCGCGTCTGTCGCTGGCGTCGTCGTGACCGTACCCACTGTCCCCGGCTTCACTGGCTTCACACTCTTCACGCTTTTCACACTCTTCACGCTCTTCACACTCTTCACGCTCTTCACAGTCGCTGTCGTCGCGGTCGTCTTGGCACGCGACGTGGCTGCAGGAGCTGGTTCGCCGTGGCTGTACGTGCACTCGTCACCACGCTCGCACTTGCCAAGCGCAAAGAACTGACAGAGCGTCCTCTTGAACATTGGCGCCGTGGCAGGCGGCACTGGACCGCCTTTCCCATCGCTGTACGCTTTCGCAATGTCGGTGTCGAGGAGGTGGGCGTACCTAGCGCGTCCGACAGGCCAGTAGTCCCATACACACTCTCAGACGTCAGTGGCTGACAACTAGACACGGACACACACACACACTTACCGGCACGCGGCGCCGTTCTTGCACTGGCCGGCACTACGGAAGAACTCGCAGATCTTCTTGGCTGGGACGTTGCGGATCGCGTCCCGCGCTTTCGCCACGGCGGTCGCAGCGATCACGACTGGGACACTCACGGCCTTCGCGGACGCTGATTTCGACAGCAGTGCGTCGCCGCTGGTGCCCACGTGCAAGTACCTGGCGCCAGACACACATACACACGCACAGTGTGCGTCAGAACGAGAGCCTGTCGTTTCAAACAGGCCGCGATGCGAGGCACACGTACTTGCAGCCGTCGCCTTGTCGGCACAAGCCGACTTGGAACGAGCGGCACGGGCGGCTCGTCTTCTTGAAGCTGCGCGCAATGGACACAGTGATGCGCTTGCCCTCGAGCATCTGCGCTCCATAGATACACACCCATAGGACCGCAAGAGTGGGTGTGAGTCACTCTCACGAGAGCCACTTGGTCCTCGATTGCACCCACATACCGCGCCATTGGTGGCTTTCACTGCTCGCTGCGCGCTCGCGCTGTGCTGGAACACGATGTGGCTGTTGCAACGCCGTCATCCAATGTACAACACCACAATCGTTCGTTTCGATGAGCGCACATTGGCGTCGGTAGTCGCAACCCGACCGACTGAGTGGTGCGTGACGTACGCAGAGCCGTAGCTGGTGCTGGCGGTGCGCAGAATGGGGCCGTAGATGCGGAACATGTTCAGCAGCGCCGCTTCCGTGACGCTCGGCGCAACGCCAGCGACCTGCAGCGTGCAGTTGGCTTCGCTCGCGGGCGTCGTCATTGTCGTTAGCGTCGGGAGTGGACAGGAGCTTGAGCAGATGCAACTCGTTTGAATTGGCAGCGGCCAGTCACTCACTTGGGCGTCACAATAGTGAACAGTGGGTGTCGGCATACAAAGTCGAGGTGTTTTGTGTGTTACTTCACAATGAAGCAGGAGTCAGATTCAGAACTGTGCGAACACGCCAGTGGTTTTTTCAAACTAGTACCAGATGATGAAGAAGCCTACGTTAAAGCTGTAAGAGACACGTGTGTGCGGCAGTCAGGACGGCAGGAGCGAATGACGCGATTGACAAGAGCTGAGGACACCTCGTTCTTTTCCAGACCCAGGAAGTAAGAGGGAGGTTGGCAGATATAGTGCATACGCACAGGAAGCTGGATCTGAGTCACAGTGACTGAATTTGAACAGTGAATCGCAGTTGTGATACACTCCACGCTAAGTTAATACACACACCTCGTTTTTGGCTGTAACTTTTGCAATACTACGAATCCACTGTTTGTAAGGGAACCCCTGCTTAGAGAGCGAATTAGCGCTCTCAAACAACACTACTCGATTCGCCTTGATCGATTGAGTAACATATCTAAACAGCGCGGCCAAACTCGTAGTATTGCAAAAGTTACAGCCAAAAACGAGGTGTGCGTATTAACTTAGCGTGGAGTGTACATGACGTAACCAAGCGTTTGAGCGGCGAGTCGCGCGAGTACCTGTCTATCGATTCAGCCAAAGACGACGAGGAAGGCGAAGATAGCCTCTACGAGCCGGAGTTCCTGCACTCTCTAAACGTGTCGGGAATGCCGCCGCACCGACTCACGTTCAAAGTCAGATCTCCTATCATAATGATACGGAATCTCAACAGCGACTTGGGACTCTGCAACAGAACGTGCCTGCGCGTTGTACAGCTTTGCAAAAACTGCATTCGAGCTACAATCATGACGGGATCTCGGCACGGACAAGAAGTCTTCATTCTGCGCATCGTTTCCATCAGTCAGGAAGGCGAGTACCCGTTCCAACCGCGCCGCAAACCGTTTCCAGTGATCCCGGCATTCGCGATGACTGGCAACAAGGGCCAAGGACAGTCGCTCTACCACCTGGGACTGTATCTTCCGCAGCCAGTCTTCTCGCACGGGCAGCTCTACGTGGCGCTTTCCCAAGTGACTTCGCGCGCTTGCATCAAGATCGCGGTTGTGCACTCCGAGCACGAAGCGAACGACGGCGTGTACACGAAGTACGTGAAGTACCACCAGATCTTCGAAAAATAACAATACATGTCCAAGAAGTAGGATAGGAATCAACAAACAGCCCTCCAGAAACGACGAAACATCAAGAAACACAAGGAGAGGCACTTCGCGAAGTGCATGTCAAAAGAAAACGAAAAGTAAAAATTATAGTAGAGAAAAATAAAGAAAACAAGAAAACAAAAAAATTAGGGTAGGGAGAAAAAGAAAAAGAATAAAAAGAGTGCTGTTGACATTATAAAACCGTGTTTAAGTGTACATACATTACCTCATATGGGTGGAGCAAAGATTAACACGCTATACACCTAACAAAACACTAACCACCCGCGTAGCGGGCGGCGCCCGGCTAGTCTATATAAACTACTCTAGCACGGTCTTCGGGATTGTCACACTTTTCGCGAGTTGGAGTTCAGATTGCTGGCTTAGATTTTTTGCCAGGCTGTCTGAACTTGAAGTATTTTCGGGACACCCTTTTCAGCTTAAGTTGTGCTGTGCTCAACAGTGGTGGGATTACATACTTAGACGAAACCTTGCACTAATTAGTTTTTGGCAACTTTAGTGTCGAGTGATAAACTTAAGAGAGTTAATCCGCTTTTTTTCTTTAACACCCCATGTCTGTAAGAATTGATTGTAAAGTGCCCGTTTTAAGGGAGAATCCAAAAGCACAAAATCCGGAACTGCGCGAATTCGAACGCGCTTTATATCATTAGAATGCTGTGCATCTTGCGATCACAATGCATCTACGTACGGCGCTCAATTCGTCGTAGTGCATCTGCACTTGGCACCACCATGCTGCACACTGTCAAGCGTGGCCGCAGTGCTGCTTACAATTTTTATCATCACTCGCGCTCTCTTTTCGACGATGGGAAGATCCGTTTTTGACTCAAAAACTGCTTTGACCTCTCAGCGCCAAAAAGGCGGAGCTTCCGATCAAAGCACTAAATTTTACCGCACTTCTGCTAAATGCAACTAATTCAGCTAAAGTTTACTAGATTATGCGCGACAGGTGGATGACTGTAAATCTTGCGTTCAAGTTTGCGGCCATCTCACCAAAATGGAGACTCAGTCACAAGATTGAGACGTACATGCACGACCATAATTTTTAACGACTGCGTCAATCGCTTCCAAACCTTACCTGTAACGGGTTCACCGTACACACCCAAATAGGTACGCTCCTAGTTTCGGCTAGGTGCGCTCCTAGTTGGACCCCCTTAGGACCTCCTACCTAATATTTAACGGAGCCCTC
>JAASFJ010001101.1:0-11950 GCA_023333755.1 Globisporangium uncinulatum
GTTCGTCGACAAGAGGAACATGACGAACTTCTGGATGTTCGCGTAGATCACACGACCGCGCTCAACGGCAGCGACAATGCTCACAAAGTTGTCGTCTGTGAGGATCATGTCGGACGCGCCTTTCGCGACTTCCGTCCCAGAGATGCCCATCGCGACGCCAATGTCGGCTTCTTTCAGTGCCGGTGCGTCGTTCACACCATCGCCCGTCATGGCTGAGATGAGTCCTTGGCGCTGGAGCGACTTGACAATCTCAATCTTGTCCTCTGGCTTCGCACGTGCAAACACAGTCGTGCGGGACGTGATCTCGTCGATCTCGTACTCCGCCAAGTACTCGTTGCCGCGTGGTCGCAGCTGAGCACAGTCGGTCGCCTCCAGCTCGGCTGCCACGCCGCCGCTCGGCAGCAGCTCAATGTTCTGTGCGATCGCGACCGCGGTCTTGAGGTAGTCGCCAGTGATCATGACCGTGCGGATGTCGGCGTGTCGCGCAGTCGCGATCGCTTCCCGGACGCCGTCCCGCTCTGGGTCGATCGACGCGACGAGGCCGAGCAGCACGAGCGGACGGGAGAGCGCCGCGAACTTCTCCTCGATCTCGTCGCAGTCAGGCGCGTACGGGATCGCTGGGAGCGGGTTGATTGCGACTGCGAGCACACGGAGCGCCTGGGACGACAGGTGGTCCACAGCGCCCATGACCTGCTGGTGCTGCTCGCGCGAGAGCGCAGCCAGCGTGCCGTCTGCGCGACAGTACTGCGTGCAGTTCTCCAGCACGTAGTTTGGCGCGCCTTTCACGCACGCAACGAACTTGGTCGACGGCTCGAGCGCCAGGGAACCGAACTGGGCCGACGCTGGCAGCGCGTGCACAGTCACCATCATCTTGCGCGACGACGAGAACGGGACCTCGACGACGCGCTTGTACGCATCCGTGGCCGCTTCTTCCCAGATCCCGGCCTTGGCAGCCGCGACGACGAGCGGCGCCTCGGACGAGTTCCCGAACGGCACCCACGTGAGCACGCCGTCGACGTCTTTCTTCTTGAGGTGCGTGTTGGAGCACAGCACGCTCGCGAGCAGCGCCGACTGGAGGTGGACGCTCTCAGAGCCGGGCGACGAGTAGTCGACGCCGTGACGCGTGATGTGACCTTCCGGCACGAAGCCCTTGCCCGAGACGTCGTACTCCTTGAAGTCGCCCCAGAGCTTCACGGCCGTCATCTTGCCTTCCGTGAGTGTCCCCGTCTTGTCGGTACAGATCACAGACGCCGCACCGAGCGTCTCAACCGCCGCGAGTTTGCGCACGAGGACGTTCTTCTTCACCATAGCGGACGTGCCGGACGAGAGGCAGATCGTGACGACCATCGGAAGGCCTTCAGGCACAGCGCTCACAGCCAGCGACACGGAGAGCATGACCATGACGAGCCACACGGGCCGGTCCGGGTGCTTCGGGTCCTTGTTCCCGCGGATCATGCCGACAGCGAACACGGCGGCACACACCGAGAGCGCGATCGCGCCCATGACAAAGCCGAGCTTGTGGAGCGAGCGCTGCAGTGGCGTCAGCTTCGGCTGGTACTTGTCGATGCAGTCCGAGAGGGGGTTGCGGCACCCCTGCTGGCCGTCGTCGCCACTGCTCTTGGTCTTGAGCAGCGCTGCGATCGACCCCACGCGCGTGCCCATCCCTGTCTCAACGACCACGCCACGGGCGTTCCCCGCTGTCACGGTCGTGGACGAGAAGACCATGTTGTCGGCCGTGAGCTTGTCTGCTTTGCTGCCGGTCGTCGCCATGGACGCGTTGTACTTCTTGGACACGTCCTCGGACTCGCCTGTGAGCAGCATCTCGTTCACCTTGAGGTCTGAGCTGACCACGAGCCGGAGGTCGGCCGGCACGACGTCGCCAGTCGCGAGCAATACGACGTCGCCGGGCACGAGCGTCTTGCTGTCCACGACGACCTTCGCGCCGTCCCGCAGCACGGTCGTCTGCGGGCTCGAGAGCCGCGAGAGCGCTTCGAGCGCGTTGCTCGCACTGTTCTCTTGGATCGTCGCGATCGTCGCGTTCAGCGTCACAATGAACAGAATCGCAATGCCTTCGACGTACTCTTGGAGCGAGAGCGACGCGATCGCTGCGAACAGCAGCATGGCGATGATGAGGTTGTAGAACTGCAGCAGGAACGTGATGTACAGTGGCGTGCGCGGGTCTTCTTCGAGTGCGTTCGGTCCGTACTTGAGCACGCGTGCAGCGTGGTCTCCAGCGCTCAAACCGACCTCAAAGTCGACGCGGAGCTGCTTGGCGACGAGGTCGAGGCTCGCAGTGTGCCACGGGTCGTGCGCCTCGATGCTCGCGAACGAGAGACGCGCTTCGCGTGGGTTCTGTGCGAGTCGGCGCTCAGCGTCGCTGAGGAACCGCTCGCGGTGCTCCTGCTGTTGCTGCTGCTCGTGGTGGACGCTCGAGGCGGCCGAGAGGCGCGGCAAGTGGTCGCTGCCGCTCGCGAGCGCGTCCAAGTCGACGTAGCTTGTCGTCACACGCGGAGACATGGCGAGGACACCTCGCGGGTCGCTCGGAGACAATGGCGGTGCGTGGGCACTGCGCTTGCCGGAAGGGCTCCCGGCCGAGTAGGATGTCATCGGAGGGCTGGGAGGAGGTGGGGTCTCGTGGCGAAGACCGCGGAGACTCGGGGAGCTGAGTGATGTGGAAGCCCTGGAATGGTTGGGAAGCCGTGAAGACTCGAGAGTCGAGACTTGGACTTGGAAGGAAGCACCGAGGATTTGCTCTCCAAGATGTGGAGTGTGGCGCAGGCTGCAAATTGCGGAATGAGAGAGAGAGACTGGGAGCAGTGCGGGCGCTACCAGTGGTGAATCTACAGACGTCGAGGTTGGGGGCTCGCTCGCTCGCCCACCTTCGCCTCCTTGAATTCCTGCTGGGTCAGTAAACCCCTCACTGAACTAGAGATGGGCGCCGTTTCATCAGAGTCGCATTTCGCAACGTGTCGCACTTGCGGTAGATTGGCAAAAAACGAGCGAGTTTGTAGTGTCCTGGTGCTGTGGAAAGGAAGCGCGATCTTGGATCTTGAGGGGCGGTGCCCGCAAGTCCGAAGGACCACTGAGAGGACGGCGGCATTGGTCCCACCGCCAGTGTTCGCAAGCAGCACCCGACGCCGACTCGAGACGCGAACGCCATGAGAGCACACGCGTGGGTGGAATCCGATGCTAGCGCAAGAGATGATGGTGCGCATACAATACCCACTGTCGCGTTCCAGTTTTCCAGGTCGTACGGCCATGCACGGCATTCGTACGGCCATGCACATTGAGCGTGGGAAAAAGCGAGCTGGCGACCTTGTGGCGCTCCTTCTCCCAGTTCTTTCAGCGACGCGAAAAGCGAATGGATGGATGGAGCAAGAACACAGATCAGCACGAGAGAGATAGTGACTGTATGTGCGTGTGAGAGAGATGAAGTGCAGGTCCTCACGGCTGGTGCATGACGATGGTGCGAAGGCATGCTATGCTATGGAAAATGGAGCGTCGATGGCGAAAATAATGATGGAATCAGTTGTATGTCGTCCTTGTCGTTGTGGTTGAAAGCACCACCAATCTCATTGAGGTTGCCTGTTTCGCGAAGGATTGCTGGTGGCTGTGGCTGGCTGGCTGGGCGAAGAGGAGAAGGAGGAGGTCGAAAGGCAACCTTGCGACACGTCTCGACAGCTCGACCAATCACATGTGGGTGGTTTTCCAAGCCGATGCCACATCGCATTTTGTATCGAGAAGACTGTGTCAACGCGGTAGCCAACGGCGAGGTCATCCCTCCTTTTCGCTCCACACAAGCAGTCGAAATGGGATCTCCCCTCGCCGTATTTTCAGCCAATCGAAAGTTGGTGGTTTATCCATCCGCAAGTAGCTTCACTTCTCGTGTTAATCGAAACGTGTCACTCCTCCTCCGAATCTTCGTCAAGTTGACGCATGTCGACGACCCAACGTGTCCACCAGATCGCAGCAATATCATGCCAGCCACCAGAAATTCACATCTGGTAACCAACAGTGCGCACACTCGGCACTGTCCCCTGCCTTTTGTTCTTTCACCACCGCCGCTCCTTCCTCTCACCCTACAGGCAGCCTGCAAACTGACGTAGCATTCCTTCCCCACACACCCGATTGCCTCATTCTCGATTTCGCCATGGCCGGCCAACTTCCTCCCTCCGCCACGCTCGAGCTCGAGTCGCGCCAGACGCCTCGCAAGACCGCCTTTGTCGCCTTCCCGGCGTCCCCACGTAAACCTGAGCACGCGAAAGCCACCGCCTCCACCTCGACTGCAGTCGCCGTGCCCGTCGCGGACGCCGACTCGAACCGGTACTGGCAGGCGTACTGCGATGTCGACACGCTCGCCCGCCAGTTGCCAGACTCGGCCATCCTGTCTGCCGACGTCGGCCAGAGTCGCGGTGTGTCGACGTCCCGCATCGCCGCGATCCGCGAGACCTGCGGCTTCAACCGCCTCTCACCACCCGAGCGGGTCCCAGACTACATTCTCTTTCTCCAGCAGTTCCTCGACTGGTTCATGATCCTACTCTCTGCAGCCGGCGTCCTGAGCCTTATTGCGTACCTGCTTGACACGTCCGTGTCGCTCAACTTGTACCTGTCGATCCTGCTCTTCCTCATCGTGATCATTACGTGCGTCATGTCGTTCCTGCAAGCGCGGTCGACGAGCAAAGTCATGGACTCGTTCAACAACATGCTCCCGGCGCAGTGCACAGTGGTACGCGACGGCGCGAGTCAAGTCATCCCGGCGGACGAGCTGCTCGTAGGCGACCTCGTGTGGATCAACAACGGCGACAAAGTACCGGCCGACCTGCGCATCCTCCTCTGCAACAACCTCAAGGTCGAGAACTCGTCGCTCACAGGCGAGTCCGAGCTCATTTCGCTCACCACAAAGACGCAGGCAGCTGACGTGCCTGCGCTCGAGTGCAAGAACGTCGCGTTCAACGGCTCGCTCTGCTACGACGGCGCAGCACTCGGCGTCGTGCTCAGCATCGGCGACAAGACGGTGATCGGCCGCATCGCGAAGCTCGCGAGCTCGACCGAGGAGCGGGAGACGAACATGCAGCGTGAAGTGAAGAGCTTCGTGCGCTTCATCAGCGTGCTCGCGATCACCATGGCGACTGTGCTCTTCACGATCGGCATGATCCGCAAGAAGGGCGACGACGTGCTCAACACGTTCGTGAACGGCTTCCTCGTCATCATCGTCGCGAACGTGCCGCAGGGGCTGCCTGCGAGCGTCACGTCGCTGCTCACGATCACAGCGAGGCGCATGGCGGCGCACAACATCTTTGTCAAGCGCCTCGACTGCGTCGAGACCATGGGCTCGCTCACACTCATCGCGACCGACAAGACCGGGACGCTCACGAAGAACGTCATGACCGTGACAGACACGTGGCACGGCCGCGCGTTCCACCACCAGCCGACGGTGGACCACCTCGTGATCGAGACGGACGAGCACCTGAACTACCTCACGAGTGACGCCGCAAAGGCGCTGCTCTTCCGCTGTGCCGCACTGTGCAACCGCGCCGAGCCGGAGCAAAGCGAGAACAAGTTCAGCAGCAACAGTGCAGCGGCACGAGTGCTGCGCAGCTCCGTGTCGAGTCGCGACTCGAGCTCCAACTTGCTGACGGCGACGCGCCACCCGTCGGCCAGTGCGCTTCCCATGCGTCACCCGTCCAGCGGAGCACTGCCAGTGCGTCACCCGTCGAACTCGTCTCTCCCTGGTCGCCACGGTGGCGCGTCGTACCGCGTCCGTCGTGACTTTGTTGCGAAGCGCAAGTACACGGGCAACCCGTCCGACATTGCGCTGCTGCGCTTCGCCGACCTCCAGTTCTCCACCGACTCGACGCGCGACCAGTTCCCGCTCGTGTTCGAGATCCCGTTCAACTCGACGAACAAGTGGCAGCTCGTGATCGTGCCGTCGCCCGGCCACGAGACGACGCGCGAGTCGATGGACGTGCTGATGAAAGGCGCGCCAGAAGTCATCATCACACGCTGCAGCACGTACGTCGACACGCACGGCGCAGAGCACGCGATCGACCAGAGCTTCCACGACGAGTTCGCGGATGCATACGAGCTGTTTGGGAGCAACGGCCGCCGTGTGATTGCGCTCGCTACGAGACGCTTCACGCCTGCTGCTGCCGACATGCTCTTCTCGGCAGACGAGGGCAACTTCCCAACCGACAGCCTCTGCTTTGTCGGCATGATTGCGATCATGGACCCTCCACGCGACGACGTGCCAGACGCGATCCAGAAGTGCAAAGACGCCGGCGTGAAGGTGTTTATGGTCACGGGCGACCACCCGCTCACGGCGCAGGCGATCGCGCGGGAGATTGGACTCTTGGACGACAGCGACATGGTCCTCAACCTGCTCACGCCGAACCCCGACACGTTCCCAGACACGGACTGGACACAGTTTGACGCGGCAGTGGTGCACGGCGGGGCGATCGACTACCTCACGCCGGAGCAGTTTGACATTGTGCTGTCGATGCGCCAGGTGGTGTTCGCACGCACGACACCGCAGCACAAGCTCCAGATTGTCCGTGCGAGCCAGAACCTGGGCGAGTGTGTGGGTGTGACTGGCGACGGTGTGAACGACGCGCCGGCGCTCAAGCAAGGCGACGTGGGCGTCGCCATGGGCAAGAACGGCAGCGACGTGGCGCGTGAGGCGGCCGACATCATCCTCATGGACGACAACTTCTCGTCCATCGTGCGTGGCATCGAACAGGGCCGCACGATCTTCGACAACCTCAAGAAGACCATCGCGTACACGCTGACGCACCTGTGGCCCGAGGTGGCGCCAGTGGCAATGAACCTGGCGTTCGGTATGCCTGCAGCGCTCACGTCGCTCCAGATCCTGAGCGTCGACCTCGGCACGGAGCTCGGTCCAGCCATCTCGCTCGCGTACGAAGGCCCCGAGAGCGACATCATGAGCCGTCCGCCGCGTGATATGAAGAAGGACAAGCTCATGTCGTGGCCGATGCTCCTGTACTCGTACATGATCGCCGGCATGATCAACACGACCGGCTGCTTCCTCGCGTACGCGTCCGTGTTTTGGGGCCGCGACATCTCGCTGCGCGACCTCTACATGTCGGGCGACGACTACTGGCAGACGGACGCGCCGGACTTTTGCTACGGCGAGAACAACGCGACGTGTCTGAGTGAGAGCGAGCAGGTGGACCTGATCGAGGAAGCGTGCGGCTCGTGGTACATTGCGCTTGTGCTGTGCCAGTTCTTCCACATCTGGATGTGCAAGACACGGCGCGCGTCGATCTTCCGCCACGGCGTCTTCAACAACATCGTGATGGTCTATGGCACGCTCGTGTCCGTCTTGCTCGCGATCATCCTCGTGTACGTGCCGAGCCTGAACGACGTGATGGGAGCGCTGCCGGCCGACTACATGTCGTGGATCATCGTGCTCTGCACGGGCTCGATCACGTGGATCTACCGGGAAGGCACCAAGTACGTCGCGCGGCGCGACGAAGATGGCAAGCCCGGATTCGTGTCCAAGTACCTGTTGTGGTGAGCTTGAGTGCGCAGTTTCAAGAAGAGTATCTAATTTGCATGTGCCGGTACATGAATTACTTTACCGGTACCACAGACAATTGCCTTGCTTGGCTCGGTAGATTCCTACAATACGTGTACATAGTACGAACCACTGTACAATACAAAAGGCGACAGTAGTCATTGCATTCATTGTACTACTGTACAAATGAACAATGTCTTTTATTAGATTGGTGCACTTCGCAGCGTGTTGCACTTGCGGTAGATTGGCATTTTGTTGGCAAAACAACATGAGTGTGGTGTGACCTGGTGCTGTGGAAAGGAAGCGCGATCTTGGATCTTAAGCGGATGGTGCCCACGGTTCTACCAAGGACCACCGTGAGGAAGGCGGCATCGACGCTGTCCCCAGCGCATTGGTGAGCAGCACCCGACGCCAACTCGAGACGCAGACGCTATGAGAGCACATACATGGGTGGAATCTGTGACAGCGCAAGGAGATGATGATGCACATACAATACTTACTGTCGCTTTCAGTTTTCCGAGTCGTACGGCCATGCACGGTATTCGTACGGCCATGCACGTTGAGCGTGGGAGAAAGCGAGCTGGCGACCTTATGGCGCTCCTTCTCCCAGTTCTTACAGCGGCGCGAAAAGCGAATGGATGGATGGATGGATGGATGGAGCAAGAACACAGATCAGCACGAGAGAGTGACTGTGTGTGAGAGAGGATGCAAGCGCACCTACCTCCGTGATCTTCAAACAGAATCTGCTCAGACACTGGATGGCGCGTGTTTGCGGTGGCTGCTGGAGGTTGTAAAAGGACAAGTGACGCTATGAAATGCAGCGGAGAGAAGAAGAATGTTGGCGAACATACCGACAAGCATGTCGTCCTCGCTGTCGTAGCTGACAGCGACGACGTCTTCGTTGCCAGGGCCGTCTACTTCGAAAGCTCAACGAAGCCGTTGATGGCCGGAGTTGAGTGCAGAGCCGATTGTCTGAAGGAGAGCTTGAGAGGACTTCTCACGAAAGCCAACGGCGATGCTCTGTCACTCGAGTCCATCGCTCGTCTCTGCTTTTTGACCGGGATTGGGATGGGATGGGGTTACATGTACTGGACTCCAGACTGATCAGATTCATGTGCTCGGTTGAATGGCTAACTTCAGCGTCCAATGCAACGCCGAATCTCCAGGTCAAACGTTTGCATTGTGCAGAACACATACTGCAATCGTCCATGTGCATACAAAGATTCAAGATTCCATTAGTCGGTTTAATTTGTGAGTTTGCAGCTTCTGGAGGCAGATCGAATCTTGTTTCGACGTTTCGACTTCAAACGCCACGCGATATGTTTGATCAGATTCAATTAGATTCGATTCGACATTCTAATCCCTGCAATTGGAATCAATCAATCAATTAGTTTGGTGGTGGTGGTATTTAGATTCGAGGTGCACTTTTAGTAGTGTTCATCTTGCTGTTCCTGGTGAAGTCGGAATCTTCACCAGTCTGCTCTCCCCGTGAAGCTGGCGAGCTCCACACGGTATATAAGCTAGGTCTCAGCCCTGGCTCACAAAGCCAAATCCAGAAAACGTATGCCGATACAACCTGCTAGTAAAACAGGCTCCAGGCGTGAGATATTACGGTTCTTCTCGAACGCTTAGCGGCCTGTTGCTCGCTTTCTCACTCGCCAACTTGCCCAGTGGTTCGCATTCCCAACCACCAGCACCCGCACACAAGTCTAGGTCAAGCAAAGCCCAAGCGCAAGGCCAGACCCAACACCTCGACAAAATGGCTCTGTCCCTCGGTGCATCCGCAGTGTCGTACGGCGTGCGCTTCCTCGCGGACCGCGCGTGTGCGACCGGCGTGCTGTCTTGCGACTACGTGACTGGCGGCTACGCCAAGAAGCTCACGGCGAACGCACTGGACACGTGCGCACCATACGATGGCGCGTACATCGACGTGGAGGACAACTATGCGATCCTGGTGATCACGGCGCTGATGGCGTCGAGCATGGCGTTCGCGATCGGCGGCAACGACGGTGCGAATGCCTGGGCCACGACGGTGCACTCGTTCGCGATCAGTCTCAAGCCAGCGTGCATCCTCGCAGCGATTTTCGAGGTGATCGGCGCGACGTCTATCGGCTACGGTGTGTCGACGTCGATCCAGAAGGGTATCTCAAACCTGTCGAGCCCGGACTGCTTCGCGTGCGGGTACTGTAACTCGAGCATGGACCTGTACTACATCGGTATGATGGCGGCGCTGATCTCCGGATCGATCTTCCTGCTCTCGGCGACGTTCCTGAAGCTCCCGGTGTCGACCACACACACGATCGTGAGCTCGGTGTTCGGTATGACGGTCGCGTTCCACGGCTTCGGTTGCGTCGAGATGGGATGGGACAACCTCGGTGGCATCATCGCCTCGTGGTTCATCTCTCCGGTGGCAGCGGGCGCGGTGTGCCTGGTCCTGCACTACATGACGCAGTTCCTGATCTTCCGCGCGAAAGACCCTCGCAAGCGCGCAATGATGTTCGTGCCGGTGCTGTACTTCCTGGTGTCGTTCGTGATCGTGTTCCTAATCATGATCAAGGGTCCGAAGCTGAAGAACCAGCCGAAGTGGAAGGGCGTCGTGGCGGGTCTGATCGCTGGTGTAATCACGCTCGTGGTGGTGGTGACGTACATCATGCCGCGCATTCGCAAGGGTCTCCCTAGCTTGAGCGAGGCGAACCGCATCGGTCTGCATCTGGTGAAGGGCGGCGACGCCGACACGGCTGGCAAGGGCGAGGCAGGCGACTTCGCGGCCGTCAAGTCTCCGGATGCATCGGGCGACTTGGTGAACATGCAGGAGGCTCGTCCGTCGCTCATGCTGTTGGCGGAGTACGACTCGCTCACAATCGAGCAGCAGGACGCGATGTACATGTTCAAGCACCTGCTGATCCTCGTGGCGTGCCTGCAGTCATTCTCGCACGGCTCGAACGACACGGCGAACGCGACGGCTGCGTTTGCTGCGGTGGTGAAGGGGTTCCAGCACGGGCGTAACGACTGCGTGAGCCCGGAGAGCCCGTGGTGGACGATGATGCTGGGCGGTGTGTTCCTCGGCGCCGGTATCTGGTTCATCGGGTACAAGGTGATGGACACGATCGGCAAGAACATCAGTATCGTGACGTTCGACCGCGCGTTCTGTACGGAGTTCGCGGCGTCTTGTACGGTGGTGGTGTGCACGTTGCTGAAGCTGCCGGTGTCGACGACGCACTGCCAAGTCGGCGCGGTGATCTTCATCAGCATAGCGGCGAAGGACACGAAAGCGATCCAGTGGAAGCTCGTGCTTGTGATTCTGTTCTCGTGGATCATGACGCTGCCGATCACAGCGGGTCTCGCGGCTTTCATCTCGTACCTGCTCAAGTTTGCGATGAAGGCGTAGACAGGTTGTGGTGTTTCGGGTGACCGCACATCGGCAGTTGCGTCCACTCCATACACTTTATTTGCGTGCTCATCATTTTGATTCACCACTCGATCGAATATCTGGATATGTAGCCGAATACATATATACCTAACTGAATGCTGGTCTGTGGTTATTGAGCTTTTCTAACGCTGCAGGAATGCCATTTAACAACTTTTTATGTACCCGGTACCAGTAAGTTGACCAGATTTCATAAGTGGCCTCCAAACATGAAAAATTCAGAAGCGTGAAAAACAGCAGACATGCCGGGTCTGAACAACAAATTCAGTAAGGCACTTTGTTCACTATTCTCCCATGCTTGATCACCATTTGCACTGTTTTGGGAGACAGTGGAAGTGTTGACAAACACATTTGAGCTGGACAAAGACCAATTTGAACCGGTATGCCATTTCGGCTCCTAGAGGCGAAAAACGTCGAAATGCTCGGACGTGATACGCGATAACTTTGTCTACACGACTCCAATCGCGGTCAACTAGGTATCACCAAATTCACAAGACACAGGACTATCGATTGATGTAGTTTTTGTCGTCCAATTTGCTCTAGCGAATTCCATGTTTCAAAGGGACCGCCCAAAAACTGGTCTGCTTGAGTCAGAATGTTCTAAAAAGGGTTTTGACGCTGATTCTCTGACTCAAGTACACCGGATTTAGCCAATTCAGGTAGGTGCTGTCAAAATCGTGAAATTCACTTGGGCGAATTAGCGCATAATAGCGACATGTTTGGATAGTTCGCCATCTCGCGATTCTATCGGTACCTTTGGTTGCTTCAAAGGCGCAATATTGATCGCATGCCGCGCTCTCGCGTGCAGCTTCTTGGCGTTGGTGGGCACAGGTTTTTCTAGTAAAACCTTCCATATACGCTAAAACCTTTATAAATACCGTATTTTTTTAGATTTACGTGTAAATGTTTTCCATCGCGTGGATTTCAAAATGAGTACATAAGAAAACACGAGCTCTTGCCACCACGTCGGCAGGCACCGAGGAGACCAA
>JAASFJ010001102.1:0-11928 GCA_023333755.1 Globisporangium uncinulatum
ATTAAATCCGGACACCTCGTATATTTCTCATTCGGTCACTGTATATTATACACTTTCAGATCTAGAAATCTGAAAGTGCGATACATTACCTAGTAGCGAAGAAACCGAAGGAGCGTAGCCGAAGTCAGACATGGTGGGCTGCCAAGAGAGCGAAGCAAGCGGCGCCCATCATGATCTGCATAGGCGGACCCAGCGACTGAGGTTTCCTGAGCGGAGTACACAACACCGACCAGAACATCCATTATTTTTTCTCTCGCACGAAGGCTCGGAGAGCCGTGAGTGCGAGCACTCACTATACTGACATCCGTATGACGAATTGTATAAACAGTATGAATTTTGTCGCTATTTTATCCGGACGTGACCGAACCGTATTCGGACAGAGTACCGTGACCGAACCGTTAGGATATGGAGCGGGGCTAGAAGGGTTCATTACTGTTACCAGTATACTTTTCATAATTTTATCTAAATTAGGCTTGTACAGTACTAGTACAAGACCAAGTTCCTGGTACTACTGTAGTCCTAGAACAGTGGAAGCGTGCGCTGAAACCAAACACTCTTGAGTCAATATTTTGGGTGCGTGAACACTCGATTTGTCGATACAGGTGGCTTGGCAGATGGTCGCGACGACAGTGAAGAAGTTCACATTGACACTCCGGACAGCCAAAGTTTTCGCTAAAGGTGAATGATTGCACTAAAATGCAAGAATGGTGGTGGGGACTCATTGCCCGAGGCCACAAGAGCCTCAATAGTGGTGAGATTAGCTTGGTTGGAAGCTGTGCTTTTGAGCATCTCAACTCTTGATAGAGAACGATCAGCACCATGCCAGGTGTGTAAAGTCTGTGAAAGTCGATCTCATTGAGGTGGTGGTTGCCATCATTTTGCTTCGAATTGTCGAAAGTGATGGTCAAAAAGATGAAAATCTCCAAACTGGGTGCTGCCAAATAGCGAATTACACATATAGGGACTTTTACCATAACATGGACAGGGTTCGAGAGGGTGGCTTGCGCTCTCGTCTCTTGTGGATTTCACACTCAAAAGAAAGCAATTGAATGCACTAGGGGGTGTTGCGTTGTCAATTCAGGAGATGCCGTAGCCGCTCGCTGCTCGGTGCTTGGTACACCAAATGCGACCAAGGCTTCATCATTATCAGGATTTGTTTTAGAAATGTCCTTCTTCTGAAAATAGTCCATGTTTGGGGAAGTTGGCGACAAGCGTCCCTGTTTTAGAAAATGGCTGCAAGACTGTGACGAGACGATTCCCCTCTCATGTTCAATGCCACTCCTATCTAATTGCGAATTTCTTCCACAATGGTACTGTCTTGCATACTGTGCAAGTAAGGACTCAGATAAAACATTCCCTCTTAAATTGATTTGTCTTCGAATCCCTTTCTTTGGCTGATCGCTCTTCACAGAGACGAGATGGCATTGTGTGGTTGTGCATTTAATGCACTTGACTTGCTTTCACTATGCTTTGCTCACCCTAGTTTTGGGTTGTTAGTCAGACTGGTGAGGAGCTCCGCACGAACGCGTACTTAGTCGGGTGAAACCTCCTGAAATTGTAACTCAACCTTGAGCACAACGCAAACAGAACCGAACTCGCCCTTCGCCTCCAAAGCACAGGCAAACAAACGCCAGATGATGATGGACCGGAAGCGCACCAAGCCCGCGCCGCCAGCAATGCGCTTCGGGACACTGCTGCGCGCCTCCTCCACTTCCTCGTCATCGTCGTCGTCTTCTCGCCTCCCTGTCATGTCGCCGTCCTCAGGACTGGACGATACGGGCGCGCTGGGCGACCTGGACCTCACTACCATGTCGCCGCTCTGCCACCGGTTGCTCGAGACGAAGAAGCGCATGATGAGCGCGCTCGCGGCCGAGAGCGGCGCCGGTGCGCGCTCCGATGACGAGGACCTGCTAGCTGGTGACACGCCGTACAAGCCGAGCAAAGCCGCGAAGCTCACGAGCGACGCCAGCAGCAACAACACGGCGGCGCCCGACACCAGTAATAACAACACCAGTGCGCTCTCGCCCGACGCGATTCTGCAGCGTAAAGCGCAGCGCCGACGTGAGCAGGTGCGCGCGGCCTCCCGCCGCTGCCGCGACCGACAGCGCGTACGTTGCGTTCGTTTGTTTGTTTCCTATTCAGGCTTGTTGTCAAGAGAGTGAGAGAGCTGACGGGAAGCGGATGTGGTGGGTACCCTTTTGTGAGCGTAGAAAGAGACCGAGGACCTCCGGAAGAAGGTGTTTCAGCTCGAGGAGTTTATTGCGCACACGATCAAGGAGTACGAGTGGGAGCTTCGGCAGCAGCAGCAGCAGGTCGAGACACTACGGCGGGAGAACGCACGCCTTGCGAGCCGCCCGAGCCCTAGCAGCTCTAATGCGATGACGCTACTCGACCAGCACCACAGTATGCCGTCGTCTGTGAGTCCAGCGGGCGTCGACGCGCCCGTGTTTGACGTCAAGGCCGAAGAGATTGCGCCTTTCCCCTACAAGACCACGACGCCCCAACACCACGACCACAACCCGAGTCCGCACAGCGGCAACAACAACGCGATCCGCGACCAGTGGCGCGAGTACGACGACGTCAACTACATGTACGTGAAAGTGGCCGAGACGAAGCGGATTCTGTCCGAGATCCTCGTCCCGCCACCGCAGCCAGAGATTGCGCAGAAAGCGTTCGGGTGGGAGTTCAAGTTCTGGCTCGAAGGCGTGCGGTACTTTGCCAAGTCGAGCAAGTTCTTCCCTGGCGTGCGTGGTGTCGACATTGCGCAGCGGATGCACCGGATTGAACCAGCCAAGTACATTGAAACGTTCCCGGAAGTGTACGCAAAGAAAGTGCTCAAAGTCTTCCACGAGAACCTCAAGATCGTCGAGACAGTGAAAGTGCTGCCAGGCAAACAGCCGCTCGGGTCTGTGACAGTTCAGTTTGTGTCGCGTGACGACGAGTACGGGATGGGAAACCGGTATTTCTTTGCGAACCGGTCGGTGGCGCTACCTGAATCGTCGACGTTTGGACACCACGACGAGTGCAACGGGTGCGTGAACGAACCGACCCGACAGCGTTGTGGGTGGTGAAATCAAATGGTGGAGAGTGCTGATAATGTGTTGTGGTTTTTAACTATTTAGATACGCGTTCGAAGACACGACAAGGATAGCGAGCGACGGGCGCGTGGTGGAAGGCTGTCTGGTGCAAGGCGTGGGCGGCTACGACAGCATGGGGCGGCAGCCAGAGGTGCTCATGGCGGAGCTCGCCAAGATCTTTTCGTCCGTCGTGCTGCGGTGGGAGAGTCTGTTTGTGAACGACTACATCACGGAGGATGACGCGGGCTTTGCGGACATTGAGTTTGACTTTGAAGCGTAACAAGCGAGCCTGTTGACGATCAACAGCAGCGAGCGACGAGTTTGCACCCACTTTTGAACGCTCCAACAAAGCGGCGCGTATGGACGCCTTCTTCTCTTCATCCGACAAGATCTGAGGACCCGCCGAGACCGACACGACACGTCGCGACAACACAACGCCAACCAACCAGAGTTGTTGACTTCAGAACGACAAACGACACTCGGCACACGACAGCGAGATTCGAGTTCTAGCCGACGCGCAACTGGGTCGGTCGGGTCAGCGGACCTTGAGGTGAACGCCTCCGCTTGGCAGCCTCGTGTGCAGAGAGACACGACCTATTCCGCGGCAAAGCAGGCTGCACGTGACCACCAAGTGCGTCCATCGTTGTTGGCCAGCTCCGAAAATTAATGTATTGATTGTTTCCTCTTCAAAAGTTCAAATATTCAAACATGAATGTTTACATTCAGAGCTGATTTTTGAGCATTCCTTTCGAATTCAGCCGTTTTGTTTTCATGTTCAGTTCGATTTCTAGTACCCTTTTATTGCTAATTTCTTTGTTTAGACATGCTTCCTCTCAAATCTACACACATGTATGCGTCTAGAAACGCAAATTCTTCAGTGATACAGCTCAAATACGTCATTCCCTCGTTAAGAGAGGCTACGAATGGGTATAGAGAGTCTGATTTTCCCCCTCATTTCCGAACTCGAAGCCTCGCGAGCAAGCACCGCACACACGCAGGTGAGCTCTTCAAGCAGCCGCACCCGGAGCTCCTAGTTCAGCAGCTCGAGAAGGGATGGCGGACGCCCACCCGAGAGCGGCAGCGACTCAGCTCGACCCAGAGCCAGAGGACGCGGTGGCGGCGCAGCAAACGCCCAGCGCGGCAGCGGCGCAGGCGCTCTCGGCATCGGGCAAGAAGCTCATGACGGCGGCACCAGCGCAGGTCAAGTCGCTCATGTCGCGCTTCTCCACGCCGTTTGGGCGCAAAAAGTCGATCGACGCGATGGTCCCAGTGACGTCGACGCAGCCGGCACCTCCGCCGCCAACGACGACGCAGCGGGCGACGGCAGTGAGCAGCAGTGCGTGGGGACCAGCAAAGTCGACAGTTACAATGACGACAGCAGACGGCCAAGCGATCGGAGCGACGAAGAACGAGGAAGCGGTCGTAACAACAGCAACAGTAGCGACAGAAGTAGACGAGACAGTGACGACGACTGCTGTCGCGACTGCAGATGGGAGTGGCGAGACGAACTTTGCGGGAGAGACGACAGTCGAAGCGACAGCGGTGGAATTCGTGACAACAGCAACTGTGACGATAGCGACGACAACGCAGGAGACGATGACGCAGGAGACGACTGAGGTGGAGACGACAGCCGAGACGCACGAGGAGACGACGACGACAGTCGAGCCGACAGTGGCGGAGGTGGTCGTATCAGAGCAGACAGAGGTAGTGGTGACGAACGCAACGGAGTTGGCGGCGACCGTCGAGGCAGTTCCTGTGGCTGCGTCGGCGGTAGAGATGATGACGGCGACCGGTATGCAAGCGACTGGCAGTGGGGACGAGGAGGTCGCCACTCTATCCGAGGTTGCATCGGACGAGGTGACAGCGTCAGCTGAGACGACACTGTCGACTGAGATGACAGCGTCGACTGAGACGACAGTGTCTACTGTAGCTGTCGAGACGACGACGACGAGTGCGAGCGAAGTTGCTGTCGCTTCAATCGACTCAGAGACGACGGCGTCAGCTTCCTTGTCGAGCGATGCCTCCTCTGAGCAAGTGGCTGCGTCCCCACCAGCTGTGACAGTCACGGTTGCACCAGTAGTCGACGAACCAGCAGAGGCCGCTGCGACGACGCCTGTCAGCGCCGCCAAGACGAAAACTCCCACGGCGACGTTGAATGCGGAGATCGACACGTCGGACCCGTCGCCATTCAAGGACATTCGGAGCCGGTTCGAGAACCGGGAGAAGCAGTCGCTCGACACGCTCAAGTTCCGCACGGTGCGCGAGTTCTTCTCTGAGGAAGAGCGCAGTATCCGTGTCGGCGCAGAGCGCGAGAAGTACAACGCGCTGACTGAGCAGCAGGAGGCGAAAGGTGCCGCTGACGACGGGAAGCTTAAGGCGCGGTCACCCGTCAAGGTGCGGTCACCTGTTAAGGCGCGGTCACCTGTGAAGGCGTGGGCGCCAGTCGAGAGTGCCGCCGCCTCTGTCGCGACACGTGAGGAGTTGAACGACGCGACGACGTCGCTTCAGCCGGCAGTTAAGAAGGACGGGTTGAAGAGCATTGTGAGCCGCTTTGAGAACCAGAAGGAACAGTCGCTCGACACGCTCAAGTTCCGCACAGTGCGCAACTTCTTCTCGGAGGAGGAGCGCAGCGTCCGCGTCGGCGCTGAGCGACAGAAGTACAATGCTTTGACTGAGCAGCAGAGCCAGAAAGCGAAGCTGGACGAGAAAGCGAAGGGCAAGGGGAAGGAGGACTCGCTAGTAGACGCTCCTCCTGCTTCGACTGCGTCGTCTGAAGACGTACAGGAGAGTGACGTGACTGAGGACGAGTCGCTGCAGAGCGTGGCTGAAAGTGGAGCCGATCAGATCACGCCCGTGTGTGACGAGGAATCAACAACGATCACTGACGCGGTCCTGGACGCAGTCGCGAGCGAAGACGATAGCTCCCATGCCGAAGAGAAGGCGGTTGAAGACGCGACGTCGACGTCGCAGCACACTGTCGTTGAAGCTGCAGCCAAGATGACGCAAGAGCAAGTCAGTGTGGTTGTGGAGACGGTTGTGGAGGAGACAGTTTCAGCGACGGTTGTTGTTCAGGCTGTGGGCGTGTTGGATGCTGTGTCGTTGGCGGACGGCGCTTCGGAGCAGATTGTGGCGTCCGAGTCGTCAAGCGGGGTCGAAAGTGTCGTCACGACTGAAGTGGAGTCAAACAGCGCGTACGTGGCAGTGGCCGACGAAGTGGAAGCTGTGGAGTCGACTCTCGAGACACAGTCGGCAGTCGAGACACAGTCAGCAGTCGAGACCGAGCCGACCGTCGATGCCGAGCCAACAGTCGAGTCCGAGCCGACAGTTGATGCTGAGCCAACAGTCGAGGTGGAGGTGACATCGAGTCAGCCGGAAGTGACCATCGAGGCGAAGGTGACGACCACTGATGTGGAAGCCAGCTCGGAAGGAACTTCGAATGGCTTCACCGAAAGCGCGTCGGACGACAACGTCGAGATCCAATCAAGCAGCGTCGAGATCCAACCAAACAATAGTGTTGAGATCCTGTCAAGCAGCAGTGCCGATATCCAGTCAAGCAGCTTTGCTACCACGGACGCGGCTGTGGTCGAGGAAGTTGCAAACACGGAAGCCGCTCCGACGTCCGTGCAGATTGAGACCGCGACCGCGTCCGATGCTGAAGTCGATGCAGAGGCTGACGACAACGAGGCTGTCGAGGCCCCGAGTCCGATTGCTGTCGTGGTGGAGACGTCGAGTGAAGTTGAGGTTGCTAGCTTCGAATCGACTCTGGAAGACGCTGCCATTGTCGAGGAATCCGAAACAGTGAAATCAACAGAAGCTGCTGAAGTGATCATCACTGCGGAGACCACGGAGGCTGCTCAGGAAGAGACGGCGATTGTGGAAACGGTCGAGAGCTCTGTCGTCACTGCTGCAGAGATTGAAGAGTCGGTCGGTTTGGAGACAGCGCCAGCGGCAGTCGAGACTGAAGAGACTGAGGAAGCTGTCGTCGCTGTCGTAACGGAGACTGTCGGCGCGGATGCAGTCGACACCGTCGGTTTTGCGGTGGAGGCTTCGACAGAGAGCGCATCGGAGGTTGTCGACGATGTTCTGGTAGATGAGGTTGAAGTCGTCGCTGAAGACATCGTCGGACAAGATGGCTGTCCGACAGCTGGTGCGGACACTCGTGCAGATGAGCCGGTCGTTGCGTCGGAGATCCAGGTCGAGCAAGCGGACATGACGAGCGACGTCGTTGCAGACGTAACGATTGACGAAGCAGCCCATGTCACTGCGGAAGGTGTCGGATCGACTGTCGAGGACGACGTCGTCGTTTCGGTCCAGTTCGACGAGACGGCTGTGGAAGTGGTGGACGACTCCGCGTCTGCTGCTGATGTCGTCACTTCTGATGTGCCTTTGACAACAAGCTTGCCGGTTGCGACTGATATCGAAGAGGCATCGACGATCACGGACGAGACAGGAACCGTGCCGCTCGCAGCTGTCGCCATTGATGGAGTGGATGCCGAGGCGGCGTCCGCCTCCACGACCGAGACGGTGGCAATCGAGACGACTGTCAGCGAGACAGCGACGGAGACGTCGCTTGATATCGCAATGGAGGAAGAGACGATGATCACCGTGGAAACGGGCGACAGCGCCGTCGAAGCCGCCGAAATCGTCGAAAGCGTCGTCGAAAGCGCCGCCGAACTCGTCGAAAGCGTCACCGTTGTCGTCGAAAGCGTCGCCGTTGGCGTGGAAGCGGACGAAAGCGACGTCGAAGCTGTCGAACTCGTCGAAAATGTCGCCGTTGTTGGTGAAAGCGAGGTTGCTGTCGAAGTGACGGTGACAACGACAGGCGCCGTGGAAGCGAGCGATGGTATCGTCGGAGCCGCTGCTGGAGTCACGATTGATGAAGTCGTTGGTACGGAAACCAGTGCGCTTGCCGCGGATGACGCTGTCGAAGCGACTTTGATCGAATCCAAACTCGTACTCGAGCTGACGGCGTTGACGTTTGCGACCGAGACGGACGCCCTTGCGGCAGGTGAAGAGACTGTCGTCGACGCAAAGGCGGTCGACGATGATGACGTGGCTGTCGAGACGGCTGTGGACGCTGCGGTGGACTCGGGCGTTGACGACGAGCGCGACATTTCACTGAACCTCGCAGACGCTTTCGACGCTGTCGAGGACGACGACTCGAGCGACGAAGGTGACGACGGCGACGCTGACGCGTCATCGAGTGAGAATCAATCGACACAGTCACGCGAAGTGGCGTCGGTGGATGAGAGCGCGTTGGAGGCTTCGGTTGGTGCCACGGTTGCTGTCGTTGTCGCTAAAGGTGCCGCGTCCGTCGTGTCGAAGACAAGCACGGCCGGCAAGACGACGACGGCCGCACGCAGCACTGCGGTAGCTGCGAAGCGGAAGACGTCGACGGCTGGGGCCACTTCCAGCGTTGCCACAAGAGAGAAACGAGCTGCGACGGCACCGGTGGCTGCTCGTGCTCCTGTCAAGAGCGTGTCGAAAGCGCCAGTGAAGAAGCCAACGGTTGCATCAACAGTGGAGAACGCTGCAAAGCCCAAGGTCGCGAACGAACGCTCGCGTTCAGTCTCCCGTCTCGCTGGCGACGAGGAACGCAACGCGTCGAAGACTGCAGCCGCGTCGGCGTTGGTGTCGCGTCCAGTGAAGAGCGGAGCCGACAGCACACAGCGCCACACTGCGTCGAGCACGAAGAAGCTCGCAGACGCGAAGACCCGCGCGCCAGCGACGACGCCCGCTGCAGTGCCGACCGTCGCGTCGTCTGCGCGAAAGCCGAGCGCTCCTTTGTCGGCTGAGACAGCACCGCTGCTTCCTCGGAAAGCGGCTGTGTCGTCGCCTGCGCGAAAGGCGTCCACGGTGACTGCGACGACGACGGAGAAGGGTGGTAGCAACCAGTCGGCTGATACGAGCACCACAGCCGTGGCGGACAAGCCTGCACGTCAGCGCATCGCGAGCAAACCCGCGGTGCCGACAGCGACAGCCGTTCCTGTCGTGCGACGAACGATTTTCAAGCAGCGTTCTCAGTCGACAGACTCGCGCGACATTACCGAACCGAAGCGCTCTGAGTGGAAGAGTACAATCGGTCGCAGTGTCGAGGAAGAAGGCCCAACGCCGCTTGGGCACCCGAACGCGCATGGAGCCGCACCACACGACACGCGCCCGAGCCGTCGCAAGAGCTTGGGAGGCAGCGCGCACAGAGCGACAGGGACGAAAGCGGCGACACCGACGTTTCCTCGGCGCTTGAGTCTCACGAGCAAGTCGCTGTCGGTTCCAGAGGGTTCGGACGCATCAAGTGGTGGCCGTCACGTGGCGACTCGCGCCCCTGTCGCGACGCGGGCGCGACGCCACGATAGCGAGTCACAGTCGTCTTCGTCGACGGAATCTTCCGACCCGTTCGCACGTCCACTCGGGCTGTCGACATACCCCACCCCTGGCGGATACGACAACGCGACACCGCGGTACTTGGCGTACCAGAATACGCCGACGTACATGCGGCGGCACCAAGAGCAGCTGGAGCGCCGCAAGCGGCTCGAAGCGATCAACGCAATGCGTTCCGAGGAGCGACAGCGTGCTCTGCGTGTGTTCTTTGCCGACAAGCAGCACCAGACATTCCAGACGCAAGAAGAGGAGCTGCGACGCGGCTCGGAGCAGCACGAATTTGCGCAGGCAGCGAAGCTCAAGGAGCGGGCCGCGGAGACGGCGCGACGACGCGAGCTGGCGCGTGCGCGGCTCGAGGCCCGCGCTGTCGCTGGGCGGACGAGCTCGTCGGACGACACAGAGTCGAAGGCGACACGCCGTCGTCACCGCCAGACAGAGGCGGTCGTCGAGTCGACGTCCGCGGTGGCTGTTGGTGTCGAGTCCGAAGTGAAGACGTCGATCGTGATGACGACAACGACAACAAGCGACGGTGGTGCGAGCGGAGAACACTGTGTCGTGGTGCAGGAGGAGGAGACTGTCGTGGTCACGGAAACGCAGCAGTTTGAGCCCGAGCCAGAGGCCGCGGTCTCGTAAGAGGTGTCGTTGCTGCTGACAGGCAGGAAAGGAAGTAGGAGAAGGGGGACTGGACGGTGCATGACGTGTGTGTGGATGTTTGGGTGCGGTGGGGTGGACAGATGGACAGATGGACAGGGTCGATGAATGAATGGAGGATTGAATGGTGTGTTTGTGTTGTAGTTGCTGTAGGTGGAGGGACCTGGCGACCTTTTTCTACTGTACGTCTTGGTACACTCGCACGCAACAGGGGCCTCCAGCAACAACTTCCTCAACAATATTTCAGGCTCAACAGGCTGCCACACGTGCTTGGGTCGTCGACAACAGAGCTGGTTTGGAGGGAACTTCCAAGGCGACCACTTTGATTTTCACAGTGCTGATTTTACCACAGGCCGGTTTGCAACTCAACTGGACCTCCACCTCGTGGATTCTCTTGTTCAAGATCTAATCCGATCCAATCAAATGCCACGCGTTGAAGGTGAAGGCGGCAGCCCACGCAAGAGTCACCACTTTTGTGCTCAGACACAGGAAGGAAACAGGAAGCGAGCGAGGGTGTCGCTGTGTTGTGGTGGCTCTCTCACTTTCCAGTTCGCTTCCTCAGTGCACCACCGCGACAGAAAGCGACTTCACCCCCTCTTCCAAGTTTAAACCAACCGCCAGCAATGATGCGCGTCCTCCCAGTCCTCCTTCTCAGCCTCGCAACAGCAGTCGCTGGCCAGCAAACGACGTCCAACGCAAGCGCACTCGACGGGCGACTGCACACGTTCAGCTTCGCTACGAGCGACGAGACGCCCATGCCAGCAGCGACACCAACGACTGCGGTGTACTGGATCGTGAACGGCGTCGACTACGCTGGCAACGACGTCGGGAACAAGCCGAGCAAGACCGCAGAAGGGTGCTACGACGCCTGCAATGCGTTCAGCGCGTGCACTGCGTTTACGTGGACGAGCCACAATGGCGGCACGTGCTGGCTCAAGAGCGCGAAAGGGACAGTGCTGACAGCGCCGGAGGCGCGGTCAGCGGTCGTCCGTACGAGTGTGGCGCCGTCAGGCGTGTGCTTTGCAGTCGAAGACGACGTCGACTACAGCGGGAAATTACTCGGCAAAGCGTTCAGCGACACTGCAGAAGGCTGCTGTGCAGAGTGCGTGAAGCGAGCCAGCGACGGCTGTGGCGCGTACACGTGGACAATCGTGAACGGCTTCGGGACGTGCTGGCTCCAGGACGTCGCTGGGACGCGCAAGTTTGCAACTGGCGCACGCTCAGCGGTCGTGCGCAGTACGAAACAGTGCGTCTTGGCCGGCAATGCGGACTTCGCAGGGAACGACGTGGCGAACCAGCCGGGCAAGACGCCGAGCGAGTGCTGCGACAGCTGCGCCAACGTCAGTGGCTGCAACGCGTTCACGTGGACCGACTACAACGGCGGCACGTGCTGGCTCAAGTCGGCGGCGGGTGCGCGCACAGCGACGGCTGGTGCTGTGTCAGGCAGCCGCGTGGTTGTGTAGTTGAGTAGGTGAGAATGAGAGGCGAAGGGGAAGAGGTGATGGATGACTCATGAGAGGTTACTGCAGTTGGATCTTGCAGTGCAAGATACTTTTTGGGCGACCTGAAGAGTACAGTACTGGTACGAATAAGCCGTTCCAGCACAATGAATACGAAATGGTACATTGTACTACACTATTTCCCGTCCAAGTTGAAAAAAGCGGCAACCAATGTGAACAGGCGAAAATCGAGCTTCTCTTTTGATATAAAATTAGAGGGTAAGCAGCGACCAATGTGAAAAAAGTGGCATCCAATGTGAAATTGAAGGTAATATCGCCTGCTCTGTAGTTGCACACAGACTTCTCCTCCACGAAAATTGAGC
>JAASFJ010001103.1:0-11928 GCA_023333755.1 Globisporangium uncinulatum
CGTTCTTGTGGTGTCCTCATAGCTCTGTACCCCTCTCAAAAGTGATATTGCACAGTATCTCCTGATGGAAAATGCGTTTAAGCTCACCAAAAGTACTGTCCAGCTTAATTTCCGAGCTGAATCGTTTGCACCCCTTTTCGCCGCAAATGGGTGAAAACTGGAAACGTTTTCACATTTTTTGGGGTGTTCTCATAGCACTGTCCAGGACTCTATAAGCGGCGGTATACGGTACGGTAAATGATTCTTCCGCCAAAAGCTGGAGGTGTTATCTAACCACAAGATTAAGATTGTTACCTTCCCTTTTATGAATATTTCCGGTTCTTTTATGTTCTACAAAGTCTGGTGACAATTGGCCTGTCCAATCGAAAATTTTCAATATTTTGGTTGTCTGTTTTGGGCCGCACATTTTCTCGAAAATGTCCGGCCCAAAATACACGACCTAAAATTAAATATTTCTGTTTGCTTGAAAATACCAGTTTTTTTGGAACACTGGGCGTTTTTGGGACATACGCATGTTCGCCAAATACGAGGACTCACACTTCGTCAGCAGTCAGATACCACTGCCATCAAGCGAACAACCCCGAGCTCTTGTGAACTTCGACCTTCCAGCCAGCGTGCAAGTACGAGACGCTGAGATGGTCTTCGTCGCCATGCCTGAAATTGTGCGCAAGGTTATGCTGAAAGCATACAGTGTCTGGGAAAACCTCAAGGTCGAGATACACGGCAAGTACTCCGTCGAGCGCATGCGCCAACTGCAGAGCTACAGCGCGAACACCAGTGTGTTACGGGCCGCGATGCGGGTCGTGATCACGCCGCTACCGTGCCTCGCCGTGTCAGTCAGCGTCGACCTGCTCCCGCTTGAGCCGCCCGAGCGAGGATTCGTACAGAGCAAGATGGCGTGGCGTGTCTTCATCACTGGGTTGGTCGTCGTGTACACGCTCATGCAGCAGTGTCTCCAGTTCGTGCCGTCGCTACCAAGATCACCGCTGAAACAGCTTGCCCTCACGGTTGCCAGCTCAGCCGTCCTTGTGGCAGCGACACTTGGATACGAGCACTTGATCGGGTATCCTGTGCCATTTTTCGTGCCAATGACAGCCCCGGTCGTGTGCAGCTCGCTGGCTGTCTCGTTGTACACTCTTGGAGGACAGCAGCTCCGCAAGTCGGCTGAAACACGCGCGCAGCTTCTTCGGTTCATTGTGGTGCTCTCGGCTCAACTCTCCGGAATCTTCATCTACCCTATCTACACGTACGTGTTCAACCTGCTCTCCGGACCGGCGCAAACCATGTTCGCGCTAGCACTGCCGCTCGTCAAGATCGCGGGCAAGAACGCGATGAGCTACATGATCAAACACTCCGAGGACACCAAAGCCGAGTTCATCACCTTCCACGTCGAGATATTCCACTCGATTTACATGACGACGTGTCTGCAGAACTCGACATCCATCGCAACGAGTCTCGCCATCGCGCTCTTTGACATCGTGGAAGCGTGTCTGTCACTGCAAGACCTCCAGCATCTACTCGACTCGATTCACAAGTGCGTCGATGAAGCAGCAAGATCAGTTAGCGAGAGCCGCGATCCGGTGAACCAGCCGAGCACGGGCTACACCAAGTCCAGTGTGTTCAGGATAAACTACTTGGATGCTGTCGTATTCCTCGTGCAGAGCGACGGACAGGTGCGAACTAGCTCAACGATTCGGCTTCAGTCGGACAAGCGAACCGCTACGTAGAGAGTAAGCGTTCAGGAAACCCCAAGTGGCATCGCGGGCAACGAGATCGTCGCTGCTGACACGACCAAGGATGCGACTCCAGCGCTACTGCCGGATGACTCAGACAAGCAACAGCACGACGCCGCAAAAAGCAAGCAGCTCTCGACAGCGGATCGGGTACTGTCGCATGGTGCGAGTCCTCGCGCCAACCTAGTGCGAGTGACTCCACTGCCTTCTGCGACCGCAACTTCGGCAAAAACTGGCTGGGGATCCGAGACTCCGGCTTTAGATCCGGATGAGGATGCGACGGGGAGTGTGGCGAAGACTGCTGCACACCTGTCGTGTTCGGCTGCTACGACCGCATGGGCAACATCAGAGATACCTGGGTTTGGATCGGCCGAGCCGCAACACGTCAGTACACTCAGCCTCTCTGACAGTGACAAGCGCGTGCTACTTGCGATGAACGGGGCCACCCGACTCGAGTTCGTTCAGAAAGTGCTGCAAGCACTGTACATGAGCGAGATCCTGCTGCTCGTCGAGTTCGTCGAGGTGGCCATCCCGTGCGTGTACAGTACGTGCGATCTTGCGGATTGATTGCGGTGACGACGCTGACGTGTAAGTGCGGTTATGGCTGCGTCGACTCCGTTCTAACTGGTGTTCGGCTGCTCATTGTGCGTCCAGGCGCGTTCTCCGTCTCGGTCTTCAACCTCCCGAATCGAGACTATTACCCGCGTTTTGAAGGCGTGACTGCCCATGACTTGACTCGATCGACAGCAAACGTCATGGTGTACGTCGCGTTCGAGATCGTTTCGCTGGCGGTCTTGGGCATAATGGTACAGCGCAAGCTCCATATCTCGGGGCTGCGCCAGCTCGCGTTCGTTCTTGAGACGCAGTGGCAGGAGATCCAGCCGACGATGAATCTCTGGGTGTTGCTTAACCTCATGGTGTTACCGGTGCACTACGGAGTCGACTTCAGCTTCCAATTCAAGTGGCTTCGCAATGCAACGGCAGGACGCTAAGACCGCGCTGACCACGACTGTGAGGGGGTATACTCAAGACAGTAAGCTGGATGCAGCTTTGCATGATTATATACGACTAAGGAACAGGCAAACATTGCTCTCTCTTTCTCACTTGTCTTGACAAACTTCCTTACAATCTCAACGTCATAGACTCACAACAAACCGTCGAACTGCCAGTTCAAGCCCGAGTTTGTCCTTGACATGTGATCTACAAAGCCACTGTTCGAGCTTCGTCCTCTCACATAAATAAGATCTCACGCAGCACTAAATATCTTGCACGAAGTATGTGGTCGGCACAAATCCTAAAGATCCCAAGACGTCGCGCCGGTTGGACCATTCATTCACTTCGATTTCTCGAGCTTCATTTCAATCCCCGCAGCGCCAGCATGGACCACGGCGGTGGTGGTGGTGGCGATGCGGTCGGCAGCCCCTCGACGCACTACGGGAGCATATCGCTCGTGCGTCCTTGCTCGCGAGGTGGTGTCACGCACCTAATCAATCGATGCATAATCGCCTGACGAGCTGCCTCTTATCGGCAGGTGAAGCGCCTCAAGCACCAGATCAACACGCGCGGCGGACGGACGAACCAGCAGCCCCAGGACGCTTACGGTAGGCCCTCCATGTGTGAGCCAATATGCGGTCTGGAGTTTATCCGGGTGGCGCTGACTCGGCGACACTCGTACGGTGCATGCACAGAACCCGAAGCCGCAAGTCTGAGCACTAGCGTGGGGTTTCTCCGGGGCGACTATGGCTGGCACAACCGCGACCGCATCAGTCGGTACGCGACCGTCACGCGTGTTGGGTCTAAAAGCTTGAGTTCCTGACGTTACGTTGGCTACTGCTGATCGTCTGTTGCACTCGACCGCCAGGTTCCTAGACCACAGCGCTTTTGGGGTCGGCATCGATGTCTTTCTCGCGACCGTTTCGCTCGTGTTTGTCGCCGCCTACATCACCAACACGTACATCCCCGTGAACACGGTGGGTCTAGCTACTGTAGGTTGCGGGGATAGACTTGCCTGATACTGGGGGCATACTGACGGAACGGACGCCTTCTTTTCCAGCTCCCGACGTGGCTCTGGACGACGGAGCTGCTCTGCGCGAGCTTCTTTGCGTTCGACTACCTCTTCCGCGGCCTTTTCCTCTCGGACCACCGCTTGGACTTTGTGCTCTCGCTCCAGGGACTCGTTAGCCTCGTGGTTATCCTCCCAGTGCTACCAGTCTCGATCTATCTCAAGTACCAGTTAAGTGTTGTTGATTGTGCAGCAATCGGAGAGGTGGGTGGCAACAAAGTCCTCGCGCTAACGCTGGTTTGCTCCATTGTGCTCTCTTTTTGTGAATTTAAAATCCTCCTGTTTCAGTACACTCTGGTACGACGACTCGTACTGGCGCTTCGTCTACCCCGTGCGGTTCGCCAAGTGCTACCTCGAGCTCCGCGCTGTGCTGAGCCGCTGCCACGGGCTCATGTCGCCGGTAAAGCAGTTTGCAGCGCTCTGCTACATCCAGATCGCGCTCATTGTCGCTGGCGCTGCCGGCATCATCCAGATCGCCGAGACGTCGGACCCGGACAAGGGCAACAGCGCTACGGGCGACTGGACATTCTTCAACTCATTCTTCAACTCGGTGCTCGTGTTCGTGACAATCCAGACACCGCCTGCCGACAATGTGCTCGCAAAAGTGTTCGTGGGCGTGCTCGTGATCGTGCTCATCCTCATTGTCCCATACCAGGTCTCGCGCGTACTCGACCTTGGCAAGTCGTTCACGCAGTACGAGTTGACGTCGTTCAAGCCATCGGGAACAACCAAACACATTGTGCTCTGCGGCGACCTCACGCCGTCGCGGATCGACCATTTCTTCGGCGAAGTCTTCCACGACGACCACGACGTAGTGGACGTCAACGTTGTTGTGATGAGCGAGGACGAGCCGTCGGCATCGATGGTCGCGCTGCTCATGGACCCGTTCTTTGAAAAGCGCACGAGCTTCATCCAGGGCTCGATCCTCGACGTTGACGACGCAAACCGCGCTGCGTGCAGCCACGCGGACGCGATCTTTATCCTCTCACGACGCTGCGGTCAAGAGGACCACCTTACAAGCGACCACCGCACACTCATGCACGTCATGGCAGCGAAGCGGGTGGCACCCCAGGCTCGCATCCACGCGCAACTCCACCTGTCGTGCAACCGACCGCTCGTCGACGACCTGGACGTGAAGAATGTCTTGTACTTCTCCGAGGTGATGCACTCGTTACTCGGCCAGAACTGCGTCTGCCCCGGCTTCTCGACGTTCATGTACAATCTCACGTCCACGTCGAGCTACAGCAGCCAGCAGGCGAGCGAGGCTGCGAGCGACGACAGCAGCGACTCGTGGGAAGAGCGGTACCTGCGTGGAGCGAGCCACGAAGTGTACTCAGTGGACCTTCCGCCGTCGGCCGTTGTCTTTGGAAAGACGTTCTCAGAGGTCGCGTCGCTCGTGTACGGGAACTGCGCTGGTGTGATTCTCTTTGCCGTGAGCGCGAACGGGAAGATCCTGCTCAACCCAGGCGACTCGTACACGTGCATTGGGGACGAGACGGTGTTCGTGATCGCGACAGACCGGCGTGAAGCCGACGCAGTACGGAGCATGACTTCGAGCGAGACGATGCCGGCTGCGTGGGTATCCAAGCATGCGACGGTCGCCACGCCGCTGCTGACGATCAAGACGCACGCGGCATCCTCTGATGGTGACACTGGGAAGCTCGTGTCCCAGGAGACGCGACGCCGTTCCAAGGTCATCGACTGGGAGATTTCAGTGGGCAGCGAAGCGGTGACGGCGGACTCGAAGCCGAAGCGACCGTGTGTCCAGGACGCGGTCGTCGACAACGTAGCGATGCTCAACATGGCCCTCGACCCGATCGTCGTCTGTGTGCTCTCAACAACGATGTTCCCGCACCACTTTGAGTACCTCATCGGGCCGCTCCGCGTGAAGGCGTTGCTGCGCCACCGACCGATCATCGTGACGACAACGACGCTGCCGCCGTCAGAGATGTTTGAATCCTTCCGCCGCTTTCGCCACGTCTTCTTTGTCGAGGGGAGTCCGTTCGCGATCCCGACGTTGCGACGCGCAGGCATCGAGCACGCGCACAAGGTCGTGATCATGTGCGGCGAGGGCGAAATCTCCGAGGCCGGGTCGTCCGAGCTGCTCGCGGACGCAGTGAGTGTGGCTGTTGGTCAGTAAGTGGTGCGTTCTTCATGCCGATGTAACTGACAGGCTCTGTGTGTTGCTTCGCAGTCGTGCATTGCGCTGCACAAGACGATCCTGTCGCTGATCGGACCGAAGCGAGCGCCACGTGTCATCACGGAGCTTGTGAACCGCGCGAACGTGCACTTTGTGAGCCAGAGCCTGCGCGCGAGCGGCTGGTTCCCGTCGTTCAGCACCGTACGGCAGCAGAAGCTCGCGTCGTCGTGCTCCGCGTCGTTTGCGCGCAACTTCTTCGTGTCGCCAGCGTTCGCGTCCGGGCTCGCGTACAGCACGTCGCTCTGCGACAGTCTGCTCATCAACCAGTACTTTAACTCGCAGATCAAGAGCATCTTGCGCGAGTTCATCTTTGCGTCCTGGAAAGACGTGGGTTGCGCTCCCATTGGCTCTAAGCTGGCTCGTGGATCTGTTCTTCTGTGTGTGTTGGACTGATGTCAATGAATGGATCGGTTGCATGCGTCACAGGAGGACTTCTTGACTACGCCCACGAGTCCACCACACGGAAACAGCACTGGCAGCAACATGATGTCGCCTGCCAGCTCGACGATCTCGTCGCCGCTCAGTGCAAAGCGCAGCTCGCTCTTCGCGGTGGAAGTCCCACTCGAGTTTGTCGGCCAGACGTTCGAGTACGTCTTCCACTCGCTGCTGTCGTCGGACGGGATCCTCACAGTCGGACTCTATCGCTGTCGTCCCGACGATGTGCTCGTCTACCGAAACGTCCGCGCGCGCGTCGAGCTCCACGAGACTGAGCGTAGCGTGCCGTTCGGGTATGTGTACGTGAATCCGTTCCCGCAAGACATCCTGTCGGGCAACGACCTGCTCTACGTGCTCTCGCACAAGCAGCCGTGCTGGGCCCAGTAAGACGACGACGGCGGCATTCAAGCGTGTATCGATCCGCTGAATGAATGAATGCCCACCACTTCGATGCTTAACACGGCGAGCCACCCACCTCCTGTTCACTTTACTTGTCTTCTTCCAGCTCTGAGACGTCGTCGTCCAGTGGCTCGAGGCTGCGTGAGGTTGTGCTGTCGTCGTCCCCCATCTCGTCCGCGTTCGCGTCCTCGTCTGCTGCATCATCTGCTGCGTCCGTGAAGCTGTCGGCAGTACCCTTGTCCGTGTCGAACAGCTTTTGGCGCAGCTTCGCCTCGATCTCCGCAGCGATCTCTGGGTTCTCTTCCAAAAACACCTTGGCTTTCGCTTTGCCCTGGCCGATTGGCTCTGCGTTCCCCCACATATACACACCAGGAAAGAGAGAGAGAGAGGGTCAGCACACACACACTGTAGTTCGTCGCTGTCGCCACCCGCACACATCCACCACACTACATAGACCAACAAGTGCGCACCTTCTCGCCCGACGATCGTGTACCACGCGCCCGAGCGCTTAAGGAGCCCTTCGCGCACGCCCAAGTCGAGCAGCTCCGAGCCTCGGTCAATGCCGTGACCAAACATCATGTCAAAGTTCGCGACTTTGAACGGCGACGCCATCTTGTTCTTGGCGACCTTGACGACGATTTCGTTGCCGACGACCTTGTCGCCGTCCTTGATCGCTGTCTTGCGTCGAATGTCGAGCCGCACAGACGCGTAGTAGCGCAGCGCCGTACCGCCAGAGGTGACTTCGGGCGATCCAAAGAGGATGCCGACCTTCTGTCGGATCTGGTTCAGGAAGATGAGCATACAGTTCGACTTGGAGAGCGAGCCCGTGAGCTTCCGCAGCGCTTGGCTCATGAGCCGCGCCTGGAGCGCGATCTGCTGGTCGCCCATTTCGCCTTCCAGCTCTGCACGCGGCACAAGCGCAGCGACACTGTCGACGACCACGAGTTCGACCGCGCCTGAGCGGATGAGCGTGTCGGCGATCTCGAGCGCCTGTTCGCCCGAGTCCGGCTGGGAGATGTAGAGCTCGTCAATGTCGACACCGAGTGCTTTGGCGTAGTGTGCGTCGATCGCGTGCTCTGCGTCAATGAAGGCGCACACGCCGCCCTGTTTCTGCGCTTCGGCGATGCAGCTGAGCGCGAGTGTCGTCTTGCCAGAGCTCTCGGGGCCGTAGATCTCGACGACGCGGCTGGAAAGAAAAACGTCAGAGAGAGTACATAGCCGTAACGGCAGAGTGGTGTTAGCTGTGGTCGTAAAGAGAGAGAGAGAGAGAGAGAGAGAGAGAGAGAAGAGAGGGAGGTACACAACACACAATGTTCCGTACCCTTTCGGCAGTCCACCGATGCCGAGCGCCAGGTCCAGCGACAGTGAGCCCGTCGAGATCACCTCCACTTTGTCTGCAATCTTACTACGAGTTTGTATGCAGACGACAGTAGCAGCAGTCACACACACAAGAGGGGCGTCAACACACCCGCCATTAGTCAAACGATAGCCCAGTCTGCAGCACACACAGCAGCAGTAACGCCATGAAAGCAGCAGCTGAACGCACGTCGAGCCGAGCTGCATGACGGCGCCTTTGCCGAAGCTGCTCTCGATCTGACGGATTGCCATCGCGAGCGCGGCGCTCTTGTCTGCCACACACTCAGGCACACACAAGTGAGGTGCGTGAGGTTCAAAAGCTGCAGTAAGCATCTTCAATATGCGACGCAGGTGTACCAGAGAGTCCACTAAGCGCGCTCTTGGTCGACGTCTTCTTAGAGCGCAGCTGCAGCGCTGGAAACAACGTGGATGCAGCTCGCGCGACGCGCCTGGCGTGGCGCTGGAGCGAGAGCATTGCTGGTGGTGCCCGCGCGAATGCCAAAATGGCTCTGCAAATGGCGGCACATATATTTTATGTCAACAACTCAGTCAACCTTTGACATTGTGAAGCTTGCAAAAAGTGGATACTTGTTTCTAGTGTTTTCATATCACTAATTCTTTACATTTTGTACTTTGTTACTGTATCCAGAGAAATATGGTTATTGACATAAGTGGCTTGAAGCAGGCCACAAGCTCAGAATTCGAGAGACCTCGACCTCCACATCCAGCAACGACGATGCTGGGGCTGCTCTTGCAGCTACTGCTGCTCACGCTCGCGCTCGTGCGAACCAGCGCCAAGTGCGCGATGACGCAGACGTGCGTGAACCCGGGAAATGACCCCGACTTTGACGAGTGCATCCCAGAGGCGCACCGCGAGCCCGTAGACCCGCAGCCGGTGCGCTCTTCTTCTACACTGCGGTTGGTAACGGGCGCTGCTCACATGTGTTGGTGTTGACGTCGTTGGTCTCTTGTGTGCTGCAGATGGTGGGGCCGCACTGGGCGAACGGTGCGTCCTACACTGTGGCGTGTTCGTATCAGTGTGAAAAAGCGCGTATAGCTCAGAGTGTGCGTGTGTTGATGTGTTGTCACCATTACCAGCAACCGGAGGTGGGACGTGTGCGACGGACGCCGACTGCAGCGACAAAGGCGCGTGCGTGCGCGGAGCGTGCGAGTGCCGTGACGAGGGCATGGTAGCGGGCGCCCACTGCGAGCTCTTTGCGCTCCAGTGCCCCGAGTACCAGGACGCCGCGTGCTGTTCGTGGCAGCAGAACCAAGGCATGGCCGAGAACTTTAAGCTCGTCGCGAGCGTGTTTGGCAAGAACTCGGGCGGCGGTTGCGACGCGTGCGCTGCGAACGTCCTGAGTCTCTGGTGCGGCCTCACGTGCTCGCCACACCAGCACGAGTTCCTCAAGATGCGCCTGCCGTTCCCAAGCACGAGCTACCGGTTGGACCCGATGACTGGAGAACGCGCCAAGGTACTGGAACTGGACGTAGCGCTGGACAAGGCGTTCACGTGCCGCCTCTATGACTCGTGCAAAAACACGGCGATCGCGTCGATAAGCGAGGCGATGAAGTCGTCGCTCGGGTTCCTAAACTACCAAGTGCAGACTGGCGCGATCGGCCATGGGCAGTTCATGAATCTCAGCTTTGTCGACAGTAGTGCGCTCACAACCGCAACAACGACGGATCCGCCGGCAGCGTTCAACCACAGCGTGCTCCAGTGCGCCAACTACTCGGACGTCCAAGGTGTGGAGCACTTGCTGCCTACGCAGGCCCAGCTCCTGCCGTCGATCGCGTCCAAGACTGCACCAAAGCAGTGTCCGTGTGGCGCGTGTCGGGCCACGTGCGACGCGCACCGTGGCGGCGGCGGCAGCGACAGCATCACGGTCATGAGCGACCCGATCTCATTGTTTGACGGTTTTAACGGAGGCCTCGTCGCGCTCGTGTACGGCGGCGTCGTTGCTGCTGCGTTGCTGCTGCGCTGGCGCAAGCACCACTGATGATGGTTCCTACTGGTCACATATCTCGTTACAAGCAGGAGCTAAATACTGTGGTCATGTTCGTCACAACAAGCAAGTCAAAGGGCTCATGGGTGCCGCATATCGTCGTCTTTGTTGTCGTGATTGGCTGGTTTGCATGAAAATCGGTTTTTAGAGAGCGCATCAGAGGATGCTGCAGAAAATGGGAACCGGGACTGGGTATGCACTGTCGCTCCTGCTTGCGCAACACGCATGGGAATCACACAGTAAGCAACGAGTGCACACATCGACAGACGCTTTCGCACGCACTTTCGACACACGAGCTGCGCATCGAACGTACACGACGACGACTGGTTGGTGGTGCTGCAGCAGAATGCGGTTCACGGCGCCACATACAGTGCACGTAAATGTGGCACCGTGCGCGACGTTGCGCACTGCGTGCGTGGTGCCGCACGCGCCGCAGCTGTATGGCACTTGGTAGGCGGGTGTCGCTAGCACAGGCGGTGCGTTGCGGTCAAACTGCGCCTGCAGCTCGCGCGCCACTTGCTCGTCCCGCGACGTGTCGGTGCTCTGCGTCGTGCTCATTGTCGGCTGCTGCCATGAGTGCGTCGTTTGGGTGAGTCAGACTCGGAACTACTGTAGAGAGCGCATGCAGGTGTGTAAGAAGGCACTGTACGTACGTTGTGAAGCTGCTCAGCAGGGTACTGCGATCGCTGCGCCATGTTGAGCTTGTCGTTGCCAAGTGCGTGTGTGTGCTGTTCTTGTCGATTTCGAGAATGGCAGCCATTCTGAGTCCAACTCGTTATGTGCTGTGGTCCACCCAGCCGCATGTCGCATGAATCTTATTCAACAGTCGACATGTCAGCTTGAAAATACAATACTTGTTGTCCATTCGTCTTGCACAGCAGCACTGCACAGAACTTGATATCTACACGTACCTGCTGGACCACGTCAGTGAGCTGGACGAGTATGCATCATGTATTCTTCAACACTTAGTGTTAGAAGACAGCGACATCATTGATGCCTCTCGTGACGCTGACAACAAAACTGGGTTTCGAAGCCAAGATCTAGGCGGGAAGGAACGAGAAGCGCTCTCACTCCTGACCCTGCTTCCCGCAGTACGAAAATCTCATCATTAGCGCGGCCGTCACGATCGCCGCCGGCCATCAGACGTCGCGGCTCAGCGATCCACTGGCTCCGCACTAAACATCTCGGACGCATCCGAACGAGTCTCCGCGGCCGCCTTCGGGTGCTTCCGCGCCGTCTCGACCGCTTGCCTCTGCTCGCGACGCATCGAAAGTCCCACCACGACGGCTGTCGCGAGTAGCAACGTCACTGCTGTCGCGACCGCGACGGCACATGGCGGACCGAACGACTCGGTCACACTCTTTCTTCTACCCTCACTCGCGTGCATGGACTCCGTACAGCGCGGACCGGTCCACAGCGCGCCGGACAAGCAGACACAGCGATTCTGGACGCAGACGCCGGTGTGGATCGACGTCGTGCTGCTCACAGACGTTGGAGCGATCGTGCAGTCTGCGCTCGACCGGCAAAACGCCTTTCCTGACACATCCACCACTTTGTTGTCCGCATCTTCGTACGAGCCGATGTGCTCTTCGATCCACTGCTTCGTCGGATGGCTCTTCGGGTCGCACCCAAGCTGCATGTTTGAGCTTGCGGATGTATCCTGGTACACCCGAATGTAGTCGATCTTCAGGTACATCGGGAAGGCGTCACAGATCCTGTTCGTCTCGGCGTTCGTGC
>JAASFJ010001104.1:0-11923 GCA_023333755.1 Globisporangium uncinulatum
CCGTTACACACTCACTCGCACTAGGACACACCCAGACAGCACTCAGACAGGAACCGGTTTGGCAAGCTACGCACACGTAGTCACGCAGGCTTACCTTGGTCGGGTTCTTGCTTGAGCCGCTCCAAGAGGAGGACTTAGGCGGATGAGGGGGAATCGGAAACTGGATTGTTGGGCCGGCTTCTTTTGGCCTGCCCTTAAAAGATAACCCTCCAACTTAATAGAGGGCAACCTACCAAACTAATAGACTCCTAATCTGATCCTACGTGGTACACACTAACCTACAAAATGCAATATGCAAAAAGACGAGCTGGGCCTCGACCGGATAACCGGGCCTTATCCGGATACGCTACGAGTTTCCCTATCGGGTCTGGCGCGCGCGCGCTGGCGCACTATTTCACAACTCCACCAACCGCACGTAGCCCAAGTAGACCACAGTCGGGCACAACGGAAGCGCAGGTCTTCTGTGCGCGTTCACGAGTCCGAGTAGATGGCAACCAACTGAGCTTCGTGTCGCCTTGGATGGGGATGTGTTGAAGCGAAGGTAGATTTGTTATTGAGCATGTGGTAGCTGTGTCTACTTGCTTGGGCAGCGCCTTTGCTCTTTGCCTCCTACGCTCGCAGAGGGACGACTAGCAAGGAGAACACCCCTGCGAAACCAACGAGAAGCAGGCGCGTGCCCAGATTCGGGCACGCGTCGGCGCTGACATGTACGAACACCAGAGCACGAGCAGAAAGGATCGGAGCCTGTGGACAGGGTGTGATCCGGTGACACTGCCCCTCAGTGTTTTGATGTGCCGATCGACTAGCCGAGTTGCTGAGCGATGTCCACGTTGGTGCTGGTCTCGGCGTACACTTGCACAACGCGGGGACTTGGTCAGCGATGTCCGCCACCGCTTCCCATGTAGTCTCTTCATCTAGTAGGCCAACCCACAAGACGCGAAGCTCCCAGCGATCTCGGACGCTGTTAAATCGATGACCAGCGATACCCCGAACGCCAAGCCGGAGTCCTTGTTCCGAAACGAACTCGAGCAGCTCCTCTGCATCTTGAAGTTGGTCGTCCGCGAAGAACTTCAGCCGTGAAGTGTGAACTTCATGGTTGGCGCCGGCCACGAGGTGACGGATGAGGTATGAGTGCTCTTTCGCCTCCGGGAGTGCAAATGGCCCAACCCATTGCGCGAGTAGCGTGTTCGGCGCGAGACGCTGATCAACGCGCGACCAGTGCACATAGTCACCGACGTCGAAATTCACTTGCACCCCCTTGCTGGCGCGCACAACCTGCAGGGGCTTCTTCTCTTTCACGTCGACAACCTCCTTGTGCACCTATTGGAGCGACCTGCGCATCTTGTCGACATGGCCGCTGACATCGGCGGGTCCACCTCGACAAGAGTGCTTGCACCATTTCCAGGAAGTTGAACGATGTCGAGAGCCGAGGAAGCAGGAAGAGCTAGGAACACCTCGATGGGCGATTTGTCGGTCCGCGAGACGACCAGAGTGCAGTTGAGATTCGCCTGGAATACAGGAAGAAGGTAGACCCATTCGCGAAAGTCGAGGTTGTTGTCGAGCAGCAGCGCACGCATCACCTGCAAGCCGTCCTTATTGAGCCGTTCAGCTGTTCCATTGAGCCACGAACTGTAGGCCGGAGAGAACCGCCGATCCGTCTTGAGGCGCGCACAAAACTCGTCGACCATAGTGTTGCGAAAGTGCGTCTCTTGGTCCGACACGTGGACCCCAGGCCGTCCACAGCGCTTCGTCCAATCGAGCAGCGCTGTTACCGCTGCAGATGATGACGGGGAGCTGCACGGGAACAGCTCACAGAAGTGCGAGAGTGAATCCTTGAGCACAAGTACGTCTTTCACCACTGTTGCTCGGGCCGAGCTGAAGGAAGTCCCAGTGTACGGTGTCGTTGCGAGAGGTGGCGGTGAACGTCGGTCCCCAGGGTCGCTGGATGATCTTGGCGCCTTTGACGTGCTTGTACATCAGGCACGCACCGACAAACTGCGACACGCGCTGAGCGGCACGATCAATGGCAAACCTCTCTTGCAACAAGACGAGCATGGACTCGACGCCCTGATGTTCTTGCGATCACAAAGAGTCGCGTCGTGAGCTCTCTTGCTGTTGAGGGGACCCAGCATCTCCCGTTCACCATGAGGAGCTCGCCTTCCTTAACGGCGTCGTCGGGGCGCGTCTGTGGGAACCGCTCTTGGGCGTCCTTGACGTCTAGAGCGTCAGGCCACACGGATTCGCGGTCTTGGAGGGGACGCAGAGCTAACGGAGCTGTCTGCGAGCGTGTCCTCACCGCGAAAGCCCTCGCCACCTCCGGTCGCGTCCACCTGGACACAATGTCAGCCCAAACGTTCGCCTCCCCACTGATGTGCATAATCGTGAATCATAGCCCGCAGAGTCGCATCGCCCACCGCTGGAGTCGGTCGCGCACGTGCTTCTTCACCTCCTCGTGCAGCGCAAAGACGTAAATGAGGTTTGCGTGATTGCAGAAGAGCTTGAACCCGCTCTCTCTCTGCAGCAAGTAGTCCAGTTCGCTGCACGCCCAGACAATCGGGTACACCTCCTTCTCGGTGATCGGCCAGTTGACCGCCGCGCCTTCGAACTCGCCACCCTTGCAGATCACCAGCTCATGGTGCTGCTTCTCATCTGGCAGCTCGGGGTTCCACTAGCTGACCGGTGTCACGACGATGCTCCAGCCGCGGAGCAACGCGTCCGTGAACAGGCAGATCTCGCTTTCCGGACGCGGGAAAGCGAGGAGAGCGGACGCTTGAATGAGCGAGACGACCGCCTTGAAGCTGGCATCATCTTCGGGTAACCACTCCATGGCCAGCGCAGAGCGGTTCTTCGTCGCCTTGCCCACTCGCTTCTTCTCGCGGTTGAGTTTGTTGACGAGCGGCGCTGCCACACGCGCGTAGTCCACGAGCGAATCGCGAATCCAGTTCACCGCGCACAGGAAGTACTGTAGATCCGCGATCGTAGCCGGCGGATGGAGCGCCATCAGAGCGCTGAATCGAGCCGGTTCCTCACGAACTCCAACGCCGGAAAGGATCTTGCCGCACCAGACACTCTCCAACTTGAACAGGTTGCACTTGGCAACATTCAGCTTCAAGTTGAGCTTTGCGAGAAGTTCAAAGAACTCGGCCAGCGCGGATTCGAAGGCGTCGACGTCCTTCGCGAACAAGACGACATCGTCTACCCATACGAGCGCGTTGCGTACAGCATTGGCGCCAGTACCTCCTGCATCATGGCCTGGAAAATAACCGCCGAATCAGTGAGGCCTTGAGGAACGCGGCGTGGCGTGTAGACAGCGCCTAAACGCTTGCGAGTCCGGGCGCAACGGAACCTGCCAAAATCCAGAATCATCATGTCGAACGTCGCCAGGCACGTTGCACCTCGAACCGCAGACGTGACGACCGCTAGGTTCGGCATCGAGCCCGCCACCGGCACCGTCATCTTGTTCACCGGCCTGGAGTCGATCGTGACGCGAAACCGGTCGGTGGTGCCCGGGTTACGAACGGGAGCCGCAGTGCACGCTCATCGTGACTGGTTGTTGCGGGTAATGTAGCCGAGCTGCTCCAATTGCGCCATGTATTCCCTGAGGAACTGACTCATGAGTGGTGAGTAGTACGTAGGAGTTGCAAAGCAACTCGCACACTCTTCAAGGAGACGACAAGCGTGCAGAGGTCAAGTCCAAGCGCGAGGACGGACAAGAGCAGCTCAAGAGAGCGAGTTGTGACCAGCGACAGCCTCCTGGTACGCGCAGTGACGCCCTAGCGTCATGTGGTCTTTGGAAAGCCTGACTGTGTTTATGATTGCGCAGAACCCGCAGATTCAGAGAGTTGACATGGACGTCGGTCAAGGCAGGCGTGACGCCAGGATGGAGGCTACAACGTTGGTAGCCCACTTGTTCTCCATGATCGAGCGCTGAACCCACCTCACGCAGCAGCCGACCAACTAAATGAGGCTACTCTCCAGTCGGCGTGCGTGCAGAGTATTCTGGACACGTTCACACGCCAAGCCCAAGAGCTCATAGGTACTCAAGTACAGTTGCGCAACCGGCAGGCCATCATCCAAGAGCAGGTGGTGTCGATCTTCCACGCCTACGCCGATACCCAAGTCGATATCCAGCAAAAAAGCGAGATGCGGCTCCAGCGAGCACTCGAGGTGGCTATCACAGAGTCCAAGTTCCGTGGGCGTACGATCGCGACGAGGACGACCGAGCAGCTGAAGCGTGACATCGAGCAAGACGTAGACAAGTCGATCAAGAACTCGTGAGAGATTTCTCTAGCTCCCATCGAGGTTGCCCCCAAGGATCGCGTCCTTGCGCTCGCCTTGGAGTTGCGAAGCGAGGTCACAGAGATAGCGAGAGCAACCTTCGACCACGAGCGAGCGGCAGTGATCGAGCGACTCAAGTCCGAGCTCATTCTACTGCTGAAGGACACTGAGGACGCGCTGCGAAGTGGTGTGGCTGCCATGGTCAAGGAGCACGCGAGTGATAGCGTTCTGTCGGAGACGTTGACCGAGCGTGTGAAGCAGCACAAGGAGGTTCAGATTCAAGGACATGTCGAGAGCGAGGTGAGGCGCCACGCCTCCCGCGTTCGTGACGAAGTGAAGGATCTTGTTGAGCGCCAGTTTGTCGCATCTGTCGGCAAGATTCGGAGCTCCGCCGCCTCGAGATCTGAGGCAACAGCAGCAAGCAGCGCGGCGTTACACGCTGGCGAGATCGAGAAGACGCTCGCCGCCCTCTTCCAAGCGGAGATGAGCCAGCTTCAGACTCGCCAGCTTGCTCCGACCTCGGCCGTGAAGGAGGAGTTCGTGTCAGAGATTGCCCAAGCAACAGCAACTCTGAACGATCAGCTTGAGCGACGCATTGGCGAAACCCGCAACCACGGCAACAAGAAGGCCAAGACGGCAGTGATGGGCTACATTGACAAGCGTCTCGCGGAGAGCAAGAGCAGAATCGAAAGCCTTCTCTCTACACAGCTCGCGGCACTGCGGGTGGCGTCTCCAGACGTTTCGACGACCACAACCCGATCCGGAGACGGGGTTGCTGCTGAGACCGCACGCGTGCAGTCGACGCCTGACCCAGCTTCTCCTACTGACCGTTCACCGGGCAAGCCAACCACTGTGGAGCAGTCGAGCAGCAACCTCGGGCGCGGCGACCGAGTGTCGCAGGCGGATGCTACTACGGCCGCCGGCAACGACTTGACCACAGGGCGGCATGGTGGCAAGAGTCGGGTGTGCTGCTGCTGTGAGAGAAAAGTGGTCGCCTCAAACAAGATCACACCCAACCGCGAAGCTCAAGTCACGCGTCTCAACACCGAGGAACTCGAGACCGAGCTGAAGGAGCTGATCAAGCACGCGTTGGCGAAAGCGACGGCTCAGTTCGATGTCGACGTTGAGATCAAGAGCGATGTCGCGGCGCTGCAGAATAAGGTGCGGCAGAAGCAGGAGAAGGCGGATGAGGCCAGGTGGAACGCTCTGCCTCCCGTGATCCAGCGAAAGGTGCTCCAAGTCGAGAAGGAGATCACAAGCGAGTAGCTCGGCTCGCGGAGAGGACGGGCGTTCCGGAACCGTGGAGCAGGTGTTGGAGCGCGTTGTAGCGGATGTGTCGAGTGGTACAAGACGATGCGAGCAGATTGGACGAGTGGCAGCCTCCGTTGTGTCGCACTGCATTCAATAGACGTATGGTTATGCATACACATGGATCGTGCATTACTCCTTCAGCTCCTCGTCGAAACTTGCACTCAAGAACGCGCCAGAGATCTGGATCTCACCTTCGTCGTCGAAGTCGTCGAGAGCGGCCATGATCATGTGCTTCGGGATGTTGAACCGGACAGCATCTGCTTCGATCTTGTCGCACTGTGAAATGTCGATGAACGTGCGATTGACACACAAGAACGAGCTCATGCCCACGTTGTGCGAGAGGATGGCTCGCACGATCTGGGGTCACCATTCTGCGGAGATGCCCAAAGCCGTGCTCAATCTGCGCGGACGAGCATGGGACGCCGAACAGGATGCGCGCTACTTGTTGTAGGAGCTTATAGCTGTGGTTATCTGACTGCTGCTTCCTGAAGCGCAGCGCGTTGTCTGTCGCCACCGGAGCCTCCGCAATCCACCTTTGCACCTCCTCTTCCACTCTTTCTTCGGTAATGTCGACAACGCGGGCGAGTTCCAAGCGCGCGGAGAAGAATGACGCCAGGTCTTCATCAAAGTCGCTTCAGACGACTGAGAGTTGCTTCCTTCTGCCGTGGCGAGTGTAGTCATCATCTTGCGTACCTTGTCCCCGACGCGCCTGCTGATCGCCTCCACCACTCGGTGAGCTTGGTCCGGTGTAGCGCCACTGTTGATGTTTACAAAGCGAACGACCTTGCCAAGCGTGAGCTCCAGATTCTTGAACTGCGGCTGGAGGAAGAGCTGCATCTCAAAGACGAAGCTCACCTCCATCCGCGCGCACGCGTCCGTGTAGCGCTTGTCCAGCGCCTGTGCTAGCATCCATCGAGCTTTAGCGATGATGGGGTCGAGCTCGGCCACTGCAAAGTACTTCTCTGCTGACTTTGCCGATCTGCTGTCCTTGAGTGGCTCTCGCTTGTTCAGCGTGATCACCCGCAGCCGAAAGAGCGTCAGGAGTACTTGGGATTGGTTCGGCTGCTCCGCTTGGCTCATTGCATTGAGCGCACTGACGGACTCCAGTAGCGAAAGCAACTGGATCATCAAGCTGTGCGTGCCTTCGTGAGGAAACGCCACCGCTTTTCGCCGAACCTCACATCGAGTCTTGAACCACGCCTCCAGCGGGTTCCACTTGTCGAGAATGCACTCGACAACACGCAGTAGCCCAAGGAAGCGGTGCGCTTGGAAGTTGACCAGCTGGTTCGAGTGGGACTTACCCTCAAGTTGACAGAAAGCCTCTAACAAAGTTCCCATTGTCTCATTCCCCTTCATGGCCCTGGCGTGCACCGAATCGCTTCGATTAGTTGCGTTTTCTCGGGGTTGTGGGTGGACGAGAATGGCTCAAAGCCAAACGCGATCTTCGTGGCTGCGTTGAACATGTGCGCAACGCACCACTCGCATTGTAGGTTTAGCCCCTTCGTCATCATCCATTTGACGTCGCTGCCGCTGTCGCTCATAGCACCGTAAAGTTGTCGACGGTAAGTCCTAAGTCGCTCAGCATCTGGACGAGCCACCTCTTGAAAGGCTCGCGGATGCCTTTCGATCGCGCGCCTAAAGCAGGATCAAACCTCTTCGTCCCGAGCAAGCATGACACGAACTTCCACTCCTCATCCACGAATCAGAGTCGGACACCGATGTACTGTGCTCCTTGCACGGAGCACGTCCAGAAGTTGGCATCATAGTGAAGTTCCGGACACCATCGGCCTGCGACTGCTGAATGTACCGGGGCAACTCCCACTTTGCAGACGCGTACAGCTCGAGTATCGAGTGCTTCACGGTCTTGGCGTTGATGACGGCTCGAAACTCGTCCTTGACGACGATCTCGTTCATCAGCTTTGCGTCCGCGTACTCACCAGCCCGGAAAGGCAGGTTGTTGAACACGATGTACCGCACAGCGAGCAGCGGGTGCAGCCTTGATGGCGCCTTGGAGAACATTGGGCTCGTGAGTAGATCTTTCATCTCGTTCTCCATCGCCCGATTGTGTGAGATCTGTACTTGAGTCTTAGTCGCGACGACGCCGTGAGCTTCCTTGAGGTGCTTGCACGCGTTCGACGTCTTGCCTCCGTGGAGTGCTGTGAACTCCCACGAGTCGCGACATGTCTGGCTGCCAAGGCAGATCCACCCAAGCTCTTGCCTCTCTAGGTGGAAGCAGCGTACGCCCCACTTGTAGTTGACTGATCTATCGGCCTTGGATGGAAGCCGATGCTCGAACACCGTGTCCCTGTCGTCGACGGCACGCACGGCTTCCTCAACGGCAGCAGGAACGCTCGTGATCACCACCAGTCTCTACTTCGAGCACGCACGCCGCTCTCGACTCGTGCTCGCTTATTGTTCGCTGCCGCAGTGACACGTGCACGCCACGCCGTCCGAGCCGCTCTTAACTGCTGCTCCCTGTGTTCGTAGTCGCACCCCACGCTGTCCGGGTCGCCGTTGACTGTGCTGTTAGCAGCTCGCGCGCTGTCGCACCTCAACAAGCTCGCCACACCACCGGATATGCTGGTACTCTGCCGCTCACTGCGTGTACACCGCTCGACTGCCCGTACTCGCAGATGTATCTGCCGCGTGCTGCACCGCCTTGAACCTCTGCTGTCGCACCAAGTACTTGATGCAGAAGTCAGCTACACGCGTGCAACGCTGGACACGTTGTTCACGCTTCGAGGATCGAGAAATGCCGTATCACGTGCGCCATGATCCTCTCCATGCTTGATGATCGCCCAAGCTTCCTCCAACTCGGGCTCAAGCCCGTCACACAATCAACTCAGAAGTACTTTTCTTCAACATTTCTGCTTTCCCCTTCAAACACGATTCGGGATCGAAGGAAGTTTATTGATAAACAACTTCAGATGTTGCGGCATCAATGCTCAGTGTAACTTGTCAAAACCTTTCAAGATCGGCCGCCCATTATTTCGCAAACAGTATTGTAGTTAATGTACCCAGTTGTCCTGTCCTGCATTCCGCCAATCAGCGGTCGTGAATACAAAATGATAACAATCTGCCCAATGGCAGCGCCGCACTCGGGCCCTCCGCGACCTTGTTTAAAACCGGCGGGAAAGTTTCCCGCCATTTTTTCTCGCACCGCTTTTGTTTGCCGCCCTTATGTCATTGTGCAATCTCGCAGGTTCCTACCAAGCAACAAACCCCAACCTCCAAAATGTCGGGACTCGGCAAGGGCGGCGCGACGCGTCACCGCAAAGTGCTTCGCGACAACATCCAGGGCATCACGAAGCCCGCGATCCGCCGTCTGGCTCGTCGTGGCGGTGTGAAGCGCATCTCTGGGCTCATTTACGAAGAGACTTGAGGTGTGCTTAAGGTCTTCCTGGAGAACGTCATCCGCGACTCGGTGACGTACACGGAGCACGCGCGCCGAAAGACCGTGACGGCCATGGACGTCGTGTACGCGCTGAAGCGCCAGGGCCGCACGCTCTACGGATTCGGCGGCTAAGTGTCGCGTTCAATACGGCGAGTGTGATCAGTCGTGGACGCGCATGAGCCAATTGGAGGCGAGAGAAGCTATCGGCCTCTCGTTCTCTTTTTCTGCTGTCGTCTCTTGCGCATGAGCGCTTCTCATCTTTGAGGAAGAGACGATGGCGCAGTGCATTCCCCTGTGTTTTTGAAGTGCAGTGGTGCTGTTATGTGAGTGGCGTCATCTTGTCGCGCAGTGTTCACGCTTGATAGTGACATTTGGATTATATACTTCTCAATTGAAGTATACTAGCGGCATCAGTCACCCATAGTATAGCAATGGTCGTTTACGTACATAAAATGAGGTATACTTTTTCAAAATTGTCGCTAAGTATACAGATACCTTCAAGCACTTGAGAACACACGTCACACAGCTCACTCTTCAACCCACCGCGCTCGAAGCAACAGACAACCAAGCGCTTGCTGCTTGCCCCCGCTGTCGCTCGCATGGCGCTCTTTGTGTGGGGCTCGAACGCTTCGCAGCAGCTCGGACTCGATGTGGACGACAAGGAGCTCTATGATGTGGTGCGTCCTTGCTCTCTGTTTGTATACATACGCCACTGTGTTCTTTGCTAATAGTGAGACTCGAGTATACACACGCAACAGCGCAAGGTGGACGCGCTCGACGGGCACCTCATTGTCGACTTCTCAGCTGGCGAGAACCACAGTCTCGCCGTGAACGAGTTTGGCGACGTATTTGCGTGGTGCGTACTTGTCGTTCATGGCATATCCTTCCTTCCGTCCTCGTTTCTTCACTATCAATTAACAATCCACATGCTCCAGGGGCCGTGGGAAGGAAGGACAGCTCGGCCTCGGACAGCGTCCAGAGCCCATCGTACGCACGCCACAGCGTGTCACAGCACTCGACGGCCACATTGTCACGAAAGTCTCATGTGGTGACATGCACTCGCTCGCACTCTCCGCCGCTGGCGACGTCTTCATGTGGGGCCTCCTCCCCGAGACGCGACACGTACGGAACGACGGCGCATTCGACCACGCGTCCGTGTCGCTCACTGGGCTCTCGCAGCAGCAGCAAGCTGCCTTGTCCCCTCGCTCGCTCCAGCACACGATGAGCGACAACATTATGAGCCGGCTCATGCGCGACTCGGAGCTTGTATACGAGACTGCGAGCATGGGCGGCGACAGTCCTAGTCCTAGTGTCGGCACGGACTCGGCGGACTTGGCGGACTTGGGACGCCAGAAAGTGCAGACTGTACGCCACCCGAGCTTTGTCCCACGGCTCTGTACGTCGCTCGCCCGCGTCGTGGTCACGAACATCGCGGCCGGCTTTGCCCACTCGCTCGCAACGACCGATACTGGAGCCGTGTTTAGCTGCGGCTACAACGACAATGGACAGCTCGGCACTGGCTCACGACGGAACGCCGCGGACTTCCAGCGCGTCCAAGCGCTCGACGGCTACGTCATCACACACGTCGCATGCGGCCAGCAGCACTCGCTCGCGTGTTCGCAGCTGAGCGACAGTGTTAGTACCAGCGACAGTGTTAGCGACACTCTGTCGCGGTCCGGCGTGTGCTTCTCGTGGGGCCTCGGCATCTTGGGGCAACTCGGGTCGGGTATCAACATTTCGTGGCTCCCCATGCGCGTCGACGTAAACGAACCGGTCGTGTCGGTCGCTGCTGGGAGCCACCACAGTGTCGCGGTCGCCCGCACGGGCCGCGTGTACTCGTGGGGCCACAGTGAGTACGGCCAACACGGTGCCGGTGAGCTCTTCTACGACCTCCAGCGTGGTGCGCACTACTTCTTCCCGCGCGTCCAAGAAGCGCTCGCGCACCAGAGCGTCCAGGTCGCGAGTGTCGCGTGCAGTTCCCACAGTACGTTTGCACTCGCACACGACGGCAGCGTGTACTCGTGGGGCTGGAACGCGTTCGGCGTCCTCGGTGTCGGCAAGTACCAGCACTCAGTGCACCCCGCCAAGGTCTTTGGCTTGAAAGACAACGCAGCGACGCACGTAGGCGCGGGCTCGAACCACGGCGCGGCCGTCGTGCGGCCACGGGGAGCTCACTATTCGCTTAGATACGACCACGTGCTCACGAGCGGCGCGTTCGCAGACATCGCGTTCACAGTATCGACTGGCCGAACGACGACAGCGCAAGTCACAGCGCACCAGGTTGTTGTGACCGCACGTTGTGGGTACCTCAAGGGCCTGCTGCGCGTCGTCGCGTCGGCGTCCGACAGCGACACGGACAAGAAAGACGACGACGACGGCACTGTACTGACGGTCGACGTGTTCAGTGATGTGGACGCGCAAGTCTTTCGCGCGTTCCTCGTCTTTCTGTACACGAACCGCGTCGAGATTGCGAGCCACAAGCGTCGAGCGCTTGGGGACTTGGCTGTGCGCGTGTGTCTCGACGAGCTCGTGATTGCGTGCGAAGACGTGTGGCGCAAACAACCAGCGCGTTTGGACGCTACGGACGGCGACGCACTCGACGAAGCGCGACAGTTTGCACGCGACATGGAGCCCGCAGTGCTGTCGCCTGACCTGTCGGACGTCGTGTTTCTATGGCCAGCAGACGACACGACGACACAGACAGTCACGCGGCTGCCGGCCCACAAGGCCGTGCTGTCGCAAGTCGACTACTTCCGCACCATGTTCACCGGCGGCTTCAGCGAAGGCGCGCACAGTCGCGAGATTGCACTCCACTACATGCACCGCGACGGCGTGACGCTCGCTGCGTTCCAGCACCTCTTGCGGTGGATCTACACGGGCTCGTGCGACCTCGTCGACCGCCTCGAGCCGAACGAGACGATGGACTTGTTTGTGACTGCG